>PVHP010002795.1:0-84996 GCA_004024765.1 Zapus hudsonius | reverse complement strand
ACAATCTCCATCGGAGAGTGAGATCAGTGTAGGTTAACAAATACACACAATTTTAGATTACCAGGATTCGATTTTTAGTAGCCTCCCTATCAATTGGTCCCATAATGCTTCTTGTCTTGGGAGCCTAAGAGTATGGGATCCGGTGCCTTTCACCCTGAATCCCAAGTTCCAGACAAGGGGACCCCCTCACTAAGTGGAAGAGAGGAGCACTTGTGTAATGGAGGAGCCTGGGCCTGGGGAGGACAATCAACAGCTTTCAATTCTGCCAATATTCCCTGTATTTTAATAGAATGATATATTGTTTTAGTGGCTTCATTGTCCTTACATATAGTCTGCTCTATTGCTGCCAACATGTATTGAGATGTAACATCTAAACCAGGACTTTAAATATTTTTTCACTCCTGACTCCTTTTTACCTGAAAAATTTTTACCTGACCTGGAATACATAGAGATACATAAATAAGTATAAAAATAAAACAAAATATTTCCTGATAACAAATCATAAAGAAAATGATTTTAAAATAACTTTTGATGTACCTATATCATTTTTGTATATATAATTTATAAAATGTCACTATTTATTATAGATCAAGGGGCTGCTACTATGGTTTGGTGTGCAAGAGTGCTTTCTGTACAAGCATGAAGATCTGAGTTTGACCCCTGCATCCAAGTGAAAACAACTGGGCTTGGCTGTGCACGTGCCTGTAACCCCCGAAGTGAAAGGAGAAGAGACACTGAGGCTCCCTGGTCAGCCAGATTCACTGAAAAACAGAGGGAAATAAGGCCCAAATGTGATAGAGGAGGGCACCAGGCATCCTCCCCTGGCCTCTGCACACATACCTCAAACACACATGCACCATACATATGATGATTCACACAGCAGAAAAAAAGAAAAGATGAAGGCAAAGGCACTTATTATTGAAATAAATGTGATTATTCATATTATACAACGAATTCAGTCTTGGATAAATATTCAATCCTTCAGGATGTAGAGCACCTTCACTTTTTAGAATAGATTGATATTTTGAATTGACAATCATCTAGGCTGACACCACTTCAATCACTACATAGTACAAAAAAGGCAGAGGGGTGTTTAACACCATTTCAGAAATTATTGGAAATTCTGTCTTCATCCCAAGCCCAAATTTATTAAGTGATTTTTAATGGAATGCAGTCAGCTACACATCCATCAGTTTTGACTAATTCTTGCTTCTCTGTGTTGGTGGCATATGACTGGCAATGCCCGTATGTGGGGGCAGGGCCCAGAGGAGAACATTGGGTATCCTTTCCTGTCACTCCTTATTTTTTTCTTGAGACAAGAGTTTCCCATTGAGCCTGGAACTGCTGATTTTCAGTCAGGCTGGCTGGCCAGCAAGTTCCAGTAATTCCCCTGTCTTGGCCTATCTCAGCACTGGGATTACAGGTGTTCAAGACCAGGCCTAACTTTACATTTGTGCTGGAAACCAACAGCAAGTCTTACCCACTGAACTGTCTCCCCAGTCCCATGTACATTCATTTTAAAAATCATATAATCTAATTAATACACTCCAAATATATACTAATTTAATACTTTCATGATGAGGAATGAGGGTAGAAAAATAATAAAAGTCTTTGTTTTCAGTGATTAAAATATTATGTTTGCATAAAAGCAGAACATTGTACATATAGTAAAGACACTGAAGTTCATAACATACAATAATCTTGACTCTGAGCCCAGCTAATTCAAGCAGTACTTGGCAGTGTTGGGTGACATATTGTAATGTGCCCATTGTGTGTTCAGAACCAAGGCTTCAGTGAAGTCGTGAAATACAAGCTAGGCAAACCATGTCACAAATACCTTAGGCTCATACACAGATGATTTTAAATTAATTTTGAACATTATATGTTCAAAAACCATTTATCATTGATAATATTTTTGTAATTCCCACATTCAGTTACCAGGTCTGTATAGAGTTATGACTTCCAGGTTAAGAAGCTGGGCTCTAGAATAGAATATCGAGTTCTAAGTCATGAGGAATCAAATGAAGACCTATGGTATTTTATCTATATCTATGTATCTATCCACCTGTCATCTATCTATCTATCTATCTATCTATCTATCTATCTATCTATCTATCCTACCTACCTAGCATCTATCCACCTGTCATCTATTTATTTATACTGTTGGTCAACTTTCCATTACTGTGACAAACATCTGAAATAACTTATAAAGAACAAAGTTTCCTGTCTCTTGGTCCTAGAGATTTCTTTCAGGCCATGATTCCTTGCTTCCATCGCTTTGGAGCTTTGACATCAAACAGAGTGAGATCATGAGATGAAGCAAAGTCCTTTACTTTGTGACCTTGAATGAATGGCAGAACAATGAAGAGGCAGGCAGGGCCCCACAGTCCTCTTCAAGAGAATGCACCCAAATACCAGAAAACATCCTTCTTAAAGTTCCCAAAGCATTATACCAGGGACCACTAGAACAAGGGCCTTTGTGGGGCATACTGTATTCAAGCTATAGCATATATATGCTGTATATATAGATAGATATAGATATAGATATAGATATAGATATAGATATAGATATAGATATAGATATAGATAGATATAGATATAGATATAGATATAGATATAGATATAGATATAGATATAGATATAGATATAGATATAGATATAGATATAGATATAGATATAGATATGAGTGTGTGTGTGAATTTCTATTTTCTATAATATATGTAGAGTATGATAGGTCATGTGTTTTGATGTTTATCCATGTCTCCAGCCTCTTTCCCTTGTTATTTGATGAACAACTATTGTGAAACATATCTTCTATTAAAGAACCTGGCCTTTTGTCTTTGGTTCCTGAATCTGATGGCTTGTTTTGATGCTCAATTTACCAGAACCTGGAACCACCTGCGAGGGATTGTGTAGCTTTTGTGCATACCTGTGAGGAACATTCTTGATAGGTTTAGACAGTGTTGTAGTCATCCACACAGTCAGCCACACTCCGCTGGGATGAATCTCCAAACCATGCACGATTATGGGGAGGAAAATATTTATTGAACAGATCCAGGGGAAGAAGTTAAGGAACGGCTGGCCCCCTTTCACAGAGAGAGGCAAAAGCCCACCACCAGCACCAAGCAAGCACACAGTAACACACTGTGTTTCGCAAAATGCAGAACTCCAGGTCAGGGTTCTGGCTCTTCTTTTGCATATCTATCCTTACTATTTTACATCCAAATTAGAAAGGGTCAGTCCCCAGGAGGCTAGGCCAAAGTGGTACTTCCTCCAGCCAGAAGTCTGGAGACAATAATTTTAATAAATCTTTAATTCTTTTGGGGGGCATTATTCAATGTACCACAGACAGGACCTTCCATGGGCTTGGGTCCTAGAATGTATCAAAAGGAGAGAGCTGGCTGAGCAGCAGCATTCATCACTTTCTGCTTCCTGGTGTGGACCTGCTTCAAGCTCCTGCCACCATGCCTTCCCCACCATGATGTATGATAACCCAAACTGTGAGCTGAAATAAACCCTTCCTCCCTTAAAGTGATATTTTGTCTCAGCAATTTGAAGGTAGCAGATACACTGAGGTGGTTTTAGAATTATCTCAGAGAGATAAAAGTAAAGGACAGTAATGTCAGGACACATTAAGCCTCAACAAATTCTCTCTCTCTCTCTCTCTCTCTCTCTCTCTCTCTCTCTCTCTCTCTCTCTCTCTCTTTCTCTCTTTCCTCCTCTTCTTCTTTCACTTGCTATTCTCCCCAGGTAGGTCATATAAATTAGAATTTCTATTCTGCAAGATGAGTCATAGTAAGTAAAACCATATTCTAAGTTTTCCCTGATTTTCTATCTTGAGGAAGACCATTAGGAAATTCTTTTGCCTCCTTTGTGTGATGGGGTAACATGATACACTCATTTGGGAAGGAAACCTACCTATGCCTGAAAAGAAGGAACACTGTCCAGAGAGGCCAAGAGGACCCTGGTAGTCAGGCCTTGTTGGCTCTCCTCACCAGTCCATAGCAGTAAATCACATATCTGTAGTCCATCATGCTTATACAAGGAAGGCTACAGAGAAGCTAACAGACAAGGTTTAGAAAGCTTGTGGACAACTGAACACACGCAAGCTTATAGGAAGGTGAGCAAGACTTCCCTAGTCCCTGCCTGCCAGGCCTCAGCTATGCTAACCCTCGAAATCCAGACCTGCAAGACTAGCTTCTTCAAGCACCAGTCTAGGCCTCTCCAGCTCCTCCCCTTCTGCACATTTCAGTTCCTACCTGAAGCCAACATTACTGTAGAACAGAAGCCAAATATGGGGTGTGAAGGTCTTAGAGGAGCCCGTGTCCCTGGCTTTCAGCATTACTGAGGGCTCAGCATGCAGGTTTGTTGAGGATGGGTAAAGTCACTAATTGTGGGACAAGAGGACCAATGGAAGGAACACAATCACATCTTGGGTATTTGTAATACTGCCTTGGAAGTTTTGTGTTGAAGAAAAGACTTAGGATTTATTATTACTATGGAAAGAGGAATTAAAAATTTACTTGGAAGTAACTGTAGATGTGAGGTACCAAAGTTTACTGTTCTTTGGGCAGGTAGTTGAATATCCTGAATATTTTATTAGATATGGAAGAATAATATTAACAATTCATTGAAAGCCTTAAAATATGCCCCCAAGGCTCAGGGAACATTGTGGAGGAGGGGGTGGAAAGAATGTAAGAGCCACAGGGTGGGAAGGTAGACTCTGAGGCATTATCCACTCCCACAGAAACTGATAGGTGCATTTGTGACCCCACAGTGACCATGATAGCCTTACTGAGAAGGGCCCTCGGTGGAACAGGACACAGGAAAGGGGGCGTAGGAGTATAACCTGATGGAAGTACGGCCAATGTGCAATTTGTTCATGTATTAAAGTTCTCAAAAATGAAAAAAAAATTCCTTGAAACTTCTGACTGACTGAGCCAGCTGAGACATCCCAAAGAGGAAATGGCTTCACAGATCAACATAGATGGTACTGACAGCTGGTGAGACTCAGAACTTGTTAAAGTGTTGAGAAGTGACAGTATTCAGTTCTAATTGCGACATCGCTATCACACCCTCCAATGGTGGACTATAACGTAAACTTTTTAATAAAGGTTTTTACAAAATGTTAACTCTTTGAAGGCAATAATAGAGAACCAATTATTAGGAAATGCTCTCAATTGCTGACTTCTAAAGGAGAAGAAACTACAACAAACAATCCTAAATTTCTATAAAGAAGAGAATCTTTCAGAGCAATATGAACCAAGGATTCATGGAAAGAAATTAGAAATTGGAAAAAGAACAAAGGGGCTGAGGAGGTATCTCAGTGGTTAAAGGCACTTGCTGTGCAAGCCTACAGACCTAAGTTTGATCCCAAGCACCACATAAAGCTGGACACAAAGGAGCCTACAGAGCCAGCAGAATTTGAAAACGTGTGTCAGCTAGACTGGCTTCCCACTGGCAGAAACCTCGAGAAACCCAGTCTCAAACGAGGCTGTCCAGTGACGTCTACATGTGTGTCATGGACTCATACACCCATACGTATACATACACAAGTTTGTAAGAACTTCAAATAAACTATACAACAAAAAGAATGGTTGGATTCATGAATGATTTAAAAACTTGTTTCTTTGAAAGAACTCAAATAGTTGAATCTTAAGAGCTCATAAAATGGGAGAGAGACAACACAAATACATAATTGGAAAGGAAAAAAATCCACAAATTAGAAATGAGATGTTTAAATGATTTACTCATGTCACTCTAGAAACACTGTTGAATATGTAGAGAAAATAGTAATTTCCTAGAAAAACATCCCACCTAACGTGTATGAAGTGGACATTTTGCACAGCCTGAGTACTGCAACAGGCAGTTAAAAAGGCAATAAAATGCATCACCCCCAACAAAGCACTAAAATCAGATGCATCATGTTTGAGTTTCTCCAGTTCTGAAACAGCCAATCATCTTAGTGTTGAATCATTCAAGGCCAAAAAATGTGTGGTGAGCTCCCCGATGCTTTCATAAAGTCACGATGACTTTGCCAAGTGCTGACAAAAAAGTAAAAACAAACTTGCACCATCCCGCTTGGTCACATTGCCTTATTTCTGTAGACGCTGCTAGATTCAGGTTGCTGATATCTGACATAGACATTTGTATTCCATAATAACACACACAGAGCCGATGAAAGCACGGGATCCCTAATGTCTGAAGGGAGAAAGGCTTCACAGAGGAGAGTCCATCAGGATGGGACATACCTGGTGAAGAAAAGCAGAAAGCAGAATGCAGCCTGAGTTCATTGTCATCTCCCTGAAAAGTAGGAACTGGAATACCGACCCCAAACTGACTGACTTCACAGCCTCGGTGGCTCTTCTGCTCGGGTGCTAGCTCTTCACAATTTCGCACACAACCTGTTAAAACATACATAACCTGAGTCATGCGGGCCTCCAGCACCCAGGCCCAGGGAGGCAGCTCTGCGAGGGTGAGTTGGGCCAGGGAGAGTGGGGTAGGAGGGGGAAGGAGGGGAAGAAAAGAAGTGGGGTTACAAGGTGAAGGCTGAATGGCTCCTTCCTGTTTGATCATCCCCTGCCCTTGGCCCAGGAATTCATTTTCTTTCAGTCCATCGCCATATCGTTTTCCACTTGCTTCTCTCCCATTCGTTCTCATTACCTCTGAAGTCGAACTTTGGCTTCTGCTGTAAAACCCCAGTTCTTAAATTGATTCTCATTACCTCTGAAGTCTAACAACTTCTGCCTCTGCTCTAAAATTCCAATTCTATGATCACTGGGCGTATTTAACTCTTTCTCTTAGCTGGGCTTCTCACACTTCTGTAATTTCAGCACTTTGAAGGAGGCAAAGGCAGAGGGCAGAGAGTTAGAGGCCAGCCTGGGCTACATAGAGAGTCCTTATCTCATTAAAAACAAACAAACAAGCAAAAAGCCTCCCCCCACCACCAACAACCCACCCCAAATTCTTTCTGTACTTCCTATAACTCAGGGTTTCCAACGGGCTTCTGACTTGGAGTCATTTCTCACTTGCCACCGCTTACTGCTCTTAAGTGACTCATTCAACATCAGGCCAGGTGACACAGCCCTCTGGTCCCAGCACTCAGGAAGCTAACATAGGAGGATCAGCCTGAGCTACAGAGTGAGTTCCAGGTCAATCTGGACTAGAGAAAGACTCTACCTTAATACAAACAGCCCCCCCCCCAAAAAAAAAACAAAAGAAAAAAGACCTCTTACTCAAATCATCACAATCATGAGTCCCAGCTCCAGCAGGCTAAAATCTATTGACTTAAAGATTCATATTAGATAATTTATCTCTACCTCAAAATTAAAAAACTTAAACCTTTCCTGGTTCTCCTCAGTCAGCTGAGCCCAACTCTTCCCTCTGATGCAGGTACCTATCACGTGCTGCAGTAATTTAGTCCCTCTATCACGTGAACATCCACTCTGTCTCAAGGGTTTCTGGGGGGAAGAAAGGTAAGGAGGTCTACAGGCAGACCTGGCCCCTGTCCCCAAGAGCACTTCTGGTATGTATAAGGGTCAGCCTCTTACTACGGAAGTTCCTTTAGAGCCAGCTGTTATTCTCATTGGTGCTTTGCACAAAGTGGATACAAAAAAAAAAAAATCCAAAAAGTGTGAGCCTCTCTGGTGCCCTGGACATTACCCACCCACCTTGCTGCTCTGGGGCAGACCAGGGACATGAAGGCTGGATGAGGGGGTCTATATGGTTCTCTCCCCACCCCACCCCACCCCACCTGCCTTGATCCTTCCCAGGAAGAGGTTGCATTCTAAGTCAAAGGAAAAACAAAATATGTAAAGGTGGTCTTTTTTTTTTCTAAAGCATTGGATTGAGATCTTAAATGGAGTACTTTTCTCTTCAGATAAAGGATTCAAGTTTATTTATTTTTCTTCATTTGCTTAACTAAAGCCAGATGTTATGGTAGGTATGAATCGTGTAGAAGGCTTTTAAAGGTGGTAAGGACAAATGACTGAAATTCTCAAGGAATGCTCAGATTGAAGCCCCAGGAACGCAAACATGATAAAAAAGAAAAGGTACTCTGCCAGGAAACATGGGAAAATGGCAGTGTGGGTAGACTGTTGGATCTGTGGCTTTTCCTCAGAAGTTTTCTTCTCACAGTAAGTTTACAAACAGCAAAGGTATCACGATACCTGGACCAGCAGTGTTGGGTACAACTCAGGAAGTGAGGCTAAGAAGCCAGCTGGACAGCCGGCAATGGAGTTACATGTGTTTCCTTGATGCCCCTGGCATTGGTCTTGGAACCTCCTGAGTTTGGGCTTGGTACTTTCAAGGTTCCATCACAGGGAACTTCCTACTCAACTTCATCCCTGCCTGGGGATCCATCTTCCAAGCCACCAGCTCTGAAGGGGATGTGGGTCGGCTGAAATGAGTCTGACAGCAGGAACGCCACAGCGTGGCATTCGGCAGACACAGTAGGCTTCTTAGAAATACTGGCACTTCCAGGGTTGGAAGGAAGATGCAAGACACAACTGGTTGCTGCAATACACAAAAGTTTATTTTTTCACTTTTTTCTTTGTTTTTGGAGGCAAAATAAAATAGAACTGAACATCAATGAATTTTGTACAACCAAAACAGCTTTAATATGGAACAGACAGTCCATGAACATTTCCGAATCTCGGAATGGCTTCCCTTTTTCAAAGTCATGCTTTCTTGCGGTCCAGGAGGCGTTGGCACAGAGAAGATGGTGGCAGAGTGAAGGATGGTGGCTCCTCTCAGATCCGAGTCAGCTGATGCCACAGGCTGGACGGGAGGATGCTCTCCACTTTCTCCATGACAAAGTTCAAGGGAGCAAATAAAGTGCTGAGGAACTGCAAAGAAACCAGCAAACAGGAGTCAGGAGAGACCTTGTCCAGGACTAAGATGGGCCTCTCCAGCACGTCTGCCCCACAAGCTGCAGTTCTTTGTGTTTACAGGAAATGTCGGGGTGAAGGGTGAAGCTGCATTCCAGCCCTGCCCCCACCCCAGGCAGTGGCAGATAAGGGGGAAGTGTCTGCTGACAGCCTCCCTCAGCCCTCTGACAGCTGCCACAGTTCTGAGGTCCCTTGAGGTCTTCTGGCCACACTACAGATGAGTGTCATCCAAGAAGATGACAAATGGATATCCAGTAGGTAGAAGACTTAGAGAGTGGACACAACTCATGACTCTAAGTGAAAGGGTAATTCAGAGTCACGCTCGCTCGTTAGGCGGGGACTGCTTTGGTATCCTGGTGCCTCCCAAATACCTGCCTAGGCTCAATTCTAGATGACATGCTGGTGGCATATGTCACAGGGGCCAGGGAGATGGAAGCAAACCAGCACAGTGGGAAGACATGTCCCTGTGGAAGGCTGCTGAGTGAACCCCTGGAACTCTTTCATTTTTTTTTTTTTTTTTGCTTTTTATGTAGAGAACAATGGACATGATTGGGCCTTTAAAGAAATTCAAGTGCATCACCTGAGACTCACTACAATTTCAAATCCATGCTGATTATGTTCCTGGGAATGACCAACTCCATTCTACAAACTCTCCAGCATCTGTCATGTGATGTCATATCCCAGCCAGGGAGGAGATGGGTATTTGCCCTCTGCCTGTTCAGACCAAGGCTCTGTCTTGCTAGGGTACAACACGCTGGTCTTTTATTATGGAGTCATTTGTCGTATCCTCATTCACACACAGCACAGCACTACCTATACCACCAAGATTCAAGAATTCCAGTGCAAGAGGGGAACACAAAGAGCAGGGAGCAAATGTGGTTCAGAGGGAGAACACATTAAGTAGTGCAGTCAGTGAACTTAAGACACCCCCCTTGGTGGCCATGTGCTCTGTGGGCTGTAGATCATTAACAGAAGATGTGTGGTGGGCAAGTGTTCCAAGTTCACTGAACTCTAAATTGTGTGTGTGTGTGTGTGTGTGTGTGTGTGTGTGTGAGAGAGAGAGAGAGAGAGAGAGAGAGAGAGAGAGAGAGAGAGAGAAGGACCAATAAGACACACACTGACAAGGTTTATAACATAGTGGGATCGTCACGTGTGATATCAGCATAAAGTACACAGGAGAGCAGTTTCAATCTGTTGTGAACATCAACTATGTATATTTGGTAAGACAAGTGCTGTACAAGATATTAAGGAGTCTAGAACAAAACACCACCCCTTGCGGGAAGGCTCTTTAAGATGCAAAGTAGTACCAACAGGCATGACAGTGATCATGATAGACTCCCAAAGACAGCACTAAGGGATTCACAAAAGGAGAGGCACATTTTGTTGATCAGATCAAGACAAACTTTGTCAAGGGAGCCAGCTTAAGTAGACCCCAATGGATGAATGGTGACACTATCAGAAATATATGAGGGGGTGGCAGAGACAGAAGTATGGCCAAGGTGGGCATGGCAGTCAGATCATTATAAATATACAGCAGATATGGCCAGGAGAAAGTAAATAGTTCAGGTTCACTGGAATCCTGATAGAGTTCAAGTGCCCAATAGAACCTTGGGGAATTCGGACCCTGAATTCCAGGCTAGATGTGCAGTTAAGAAACAGGCAGCCACAAGGGCCTGACTGAAGGTGAGATGCTTCCTTCCTCAGTGAGTGAGTATGCTGAGCCATGTGGGAGGCTCACCCTACAGGATGGACTGCCCACCCTTTCAGGGTTAGGACAGGTCTATGTGCCACTGTGAATCAGGGAAGCACTGGGCCCAGGAGCAAGTGATGCCTGCTCAGCTGTCTAGAAATGCTTTGTCCAAAATCTTGGTTATAAGAGGAGAATGTGGAGTAAGGATGTTGGGTGCACTAAGGAAATGCATCCTGAAAACTACATGTCCACACTGTGTGACACATACACAATCAGAGACCACCAACACCCACCTACCCATCCATCCATCCATCCATGGCAGCATCTGCCTGTGACACTCAATCCATAAAGGACCTAAGTACTGAAATACTCTGGATAAACCAGAGGTTCTGACAGTACTGGAAGATGAGCTCCATGAGCAAGATGGCACTGCTGTGGCTATCATAAAGCAGACTTAGGAAGGCCAAGGCTGGGGAGGAGTGAGGAGGGAACTGAGGAAAATCAGTCCAAGCTGGTGCCATCAGGGGAAAGGCATCATCAAGAGTGCACTCTGGGTAAGAAGATCCCTAAAACGTGGGCATTGGGGACCTTAACCAAGGGTGCACTAAGTAGTTCAAATTAAAGAGCAGTGTTGTTTTGCTTGCTTGTTTTGTTCTGGGGGAGCACTGACCTGACTTGGATAAGATCTTCTGTCTGGTAATTCTTCCTTTTCCTATTGCACAGCAAGATACAGTGGCCCCTTCTTTCTCGTATCATCACACCTGCCCTCTTCAGGATCCAGAAAAGAGTGATGCTCTGATACTTCCAATGCATGTACTGACTTATCTTTTCTACCTCACAACTAAAATGTTCTGTCATCAAGAAAACCGAGAAAGTCTCCTTTGAGCTTCCCTCAAGAGCCTCATTTTCTCACTTGTAGAACCTAGTGGAGATGTGCTCTTCTTATAACTAAGTCACCTTTCTTCTGAGTACCTCTCCCCCGTCTTCTGTCTGTACCCACAGGGAAAAGCAATGTGGAAGTTGAGGCCTCTGAAGTCAGGAGCCCTTTCACTTACTAACAGATCACAGCCAGTGACTTTTATCAGGAGGTCTTGAAAAGTTTATAGGAACATGCTTTGCTCTTCAGGATGCCTTGGGTTGCTCAGCTGTATTTCTTTGGATATTTGAAAATTAATCAATATTTGAAATCAAAAACCAAACTAATGCACAAGGAAAAACAGCAGTTACACTTTTAGAATAAGGAAAATTTATTGCCCGAAAACTTAAGTCTGAATGAGCAAAACCAGGCAACCTGGGACAGCCCATCTATCTCAGGGTCCAAAACTTTTGTCCAAAGGGCAGGGACACACAGTCAAACTTCTAACTCAAATGCTACATAACTCAATCAGTGTCCTCTTGTGAGAAAAAGCAACTGGACTAATAAAAAAAAAATAGTGTCACTTCAATGGCCTGATCCTCCTTTTCCTGAGACACTGTTACTTAGATGAAGGTCACAGCTCCAAACATGCTCATTTAACAGTAGAAAAGCCTCTGCTTATCTGAATAGGTTCCAGGTGCCCTGTTGCAAGCAGACAATTGACATCCCACTATAATCAATATCAGACTTCAAAGAGGCCATGTCTAAAGTGAAGGCGAGGCAGAAGTCAAGGGGCTCAGACTCAGAGAAGGAGGGAGACTAGAGGAAGAAAGACAGGCCCTTGAGAGTTGAAGGGGTCAGAATGCCGACCTTCCCACATTCTGCACAGAGCTGGGCCTGCAGTGATAACTTACTTATATGAGCTGCCTTATCTTGGGACCCAAACATTCTAGGAAGAGCTATCCCTAAGTCATTGAGGTAGATTAGATTATAGGCCAGCCAGCTGAAGCCTCTCCTCTCACTCTTCTCCAGTGGTTTACCCGGCTGGCTGTGGGCTCCTGAACTGGCCAGGGTCAGGGTATACACAAGCCGGAGTTCCCACGCTGTGGAGCCAGGGGGGTGGCAGTACAATCTTGCTCCATCTACTAAAAGTCATCACACCCAGGACATTATCTCAGGAGAGGACTGAGAAAATCACTTTCACAAGCTGCAAATGGCTGGAGACAGTAGACGGGCAGCAGTGATAACCCTTGGTGTGGGGTGGAGTGTTTGGGAGGGGCCTGGTGGAGTGAGGAGGTGAGGATGAGGAGGAGACTGGGGGAAGGGAGTGTGTCATCCCTCTTCCTTTCCCACCAAGCCTCTCCAGACATTTTGGAAACTGTTAAGACCTTCCTTGAAGGCAAGATAGATGGGATTGCCCAGGCAGAGGTTTAAAGGCAAACTTGAGAAAACCCACATTAAGAAATTATTAGTAGCCAAAGGCCACATGTTGGTAGAGTATAATACAGGAGTACCTAAAGCCAGACTTCTGTTCCATTCAGTTATTGATTCTAGATATAAGACTAAAGCTTTGGAAACCAAAAGGAGGAGAGTGGACTTCTGTCTGGTCTGCCATGAACCTAGCACCCAGTATTATAGGGACTTTTCTGGAGAATGTCCAATCTTATCCGAGCTTTCTCCATGTACCTCCTGATGCCCTTGCTGGTTAAAATAGTCTCAGGCAACTCGTCTTCACTCAGTACTGTGCTCCTGCTCTCCATGCATACCTGAGTGCTGAGAGTCAAGTAGATAAAAGGCCTAGGGGGGCAAGTTAACAATAATTTTAAGCTCCTTTGATAATTCTAAGGTTCAAGCAGGTTGAATCCACTAATTATAGGAAAGTTTTTTTGTGAATAACTGTGCCAGGAACTATGTAACCTCAAATGGCTACTGTTCCAAAATTTGCTTTTCAGGAGATAAGACACTTTAGAGAGGAAATGTGGTCCTCTATCCTCGTCCTCAGGATATGGTAAGGTTTTTGTTATAAATCCAGACTCTCGGTATGAACATCAAGTTTCTGCATTCTGGTGGTGCAGCAAGCTAGAGGCTGAGAATCTGGGTACTGATCCCAAACTCTCACCAAATTCTATCTACTACTTAGTCATGAACATTGGGACAATGTTCTAAAACTATGTAAGGGAGAAACATAAAAGAAGGAACAGTGATTGTCTGACTCCATAAATACATTCTCATCTCACATTTTATGAAGATATTCCAATCTCAGAGTTCTGGCAACGACTCTCCCTCAGATGTTGGCTGGGGAGAAGGAAACAATCAACAGGAGGCCCATAAACTAAGGAGCACCCAAGGCAGCAATGTGGGTGATGAGAAGACTTAAGAAAAGGTATTTTTCCTGGAGGAAAGAGAAGGCAGTCAGAGTAAGTAAGTTGGCCATAAATGGACAACCTGCCCTAAGAATTTGTAAGAGGAAGCAGTCCAGCTTTCTGTACTCTCAGAGGATGGAACAAGAAGAAATAAAGTGACAGGGAGACAGGTTTGAGCAGGATAATGTCAATGGTTCAATGATAGAATGGGTCTGATGTTAAACAGAGGAACTCCCCATGGACAACAGGAGTCTCAATGACCTTCCTCCAAGGTCGCTGTTGAGCACCCTCCACTTAAGGTCCCTTTCAACTGTACAGCTCTATGATTATAAGAGAAGGGAAGGAAAGCTAAGTGCTATATGATTTTACATCAGTTCTTTCTACAGAGACCACTGATGATTCTTCCTTTGACAATCATTTATTGAAAACCTACAATGTGAAGAAACGATGAAAAGCTTCGGGGATACAGAGACAAGATTAATATAGACCTGCTCTTGAGGTAGACACAGTCTAAATGGTGACACACCATTCTGCAGCAATTAAATAGAACAATAAATGTGAGAGTAAAGGCACTCATCGAGCTCTGTGATTATGGAGAGATGACCTCCCCACCTTAGTTTAGGAGAAATTCAAAGAAAGCAGAGTATGAAAAATGAAGTCTTTCAAAATGTGAACAAGTGGGGGGGTAGTGGTGCACTTCATGATGAGCAAACAGTATATGCAAAGGCACGTAAGTGTGCAAACCTGGTGCTTGTGGACCTTGTGGGAAGTTCATTATAGCTGAAGACAGGAGCCTATGCCAGGATGGTGAGACATAAGTCTGAGAAGTCAAGTGAGGGACCGAAGGTAAAAGGCTCGGTACGCCATGCAAAGGAACTGGGTCGTCCTCTTGAAGTCCTGAGAAACTACTGGGGAAGTGATATGCTAATTGGCAATTTGTAACAATCCTTCTAGTGTCGGTATGAGGAAAGATGGGCAAAGATCAAACTGTAAGTGAGGAGACCAACCTAGACAACTACAGGAGTCCAGGCAAGAAACAGCAAGGCAGGCACCTTAAGGAGAAAGGGTGAGCACAAGCATGTCAGGCATAGGGAGGGCTTGGGTGCTGAGGAGGTGGGAGTGCATTGGAGCACTGTCTCAGACAGGGCACAGGGGTCTGACTAACTGGGGGATACAGAGGTAGGAAGTCCAGGGGGAGGAAGGGGTTGGATGGTTTGTGAAGACGAGTGATGAGTTCCGTTTGGGAAATGTTGTGATTGAGATACTGGTGGGATCTGCAGCTCATCTTCAACACACAAGAAAATACCCTCACAATTCCAGTCCCTAAACTCTGCCAGGCAAAAAAGAAAATGTCAATCATGTGGACAGACATCAACTCTACCTAGGCACAACAGAAAAGATCTGTGCTGATTCCACATGCCTTGTGATTGAATTCCAGGGAAAATGATGCTTTGCTTCTTATTCCTTCGGCCTGACATCAGCTGCGGCAGAGTCAGGACACTCACCAGCACTGTGTGCAGTGGGAAACAGTCAGAGCAACAGTGGTTCTCAGATCGATCAGGGCTCCCCTCCACCACCCTCTAGAAAGGCTTTGCATGGAGCTTCCTTTTTCAACACTTCAAGTTGGTTCACTTCTACTAAAAAAAAAAAAAGCCTCCATACCCATTCTCAAAGTTCATTCTCCAAACAAGCCAACACTTTGAAGCCATTTAAGACATTATGTAAATAATCTTTGGAAATGTAAATCTCATCCTTCATAAAGAAAAGATAATATTCAAAGATTAAAAGCAATGTCATCTGGTATACACAAAGCTGAGTCATTTCCTACCCATTTTTCTTTTGCTAGGATTCCCTAAATTATTTCATCCTTTTGGATTTCATACACTTTCTGGAAGTTGCTGAGGATTTGTTTTGGGAAATGAGGCAAGACATGAACTAAGAACTGTAACTTTCTCACTTGACCCTTAATCCTTTGATTGCACTGATGATCATGAAAAGTCCATGATGGTCCCCCTGGTCCCCCTTTCTTTCATTCTCTGTCCCTGTCATTGCTTCCCTCCTGGTGAGCACTCACCGCTTTTGCGAAGACCCCCATTAGTTCTGGGAACTGATGTGTCAGGAGAGCCAACATGGCTGTGAAGGAACACAATCCTGCTGTAAAGAGGATAAAGAAGGGAAGCTCCTTCTTTGGGTAAACTGAGACTTCATGGAAAGCTGAAAAGACCAAGAGGGAAAGAGTTAGAGATGACACGACAAGTATCATGAAGCAAAGACTCTGTGGTGGGGCTGAGCCAACAGGCAGGACATGGACAGACCTCAGAGCCACATCAGCCTGCAGCAGTCCAGCTAGAGACACGATGGAATGGGTACTTTAGGGATGGCACACATTCAAGGGCAGGAATTGTAGTGTCATCTATATCCAATAGACACTTTCTTTTTCGAAAACAAACACAAGTGAAAAAGCAAAACCTTATTCAAATCACAACATATATGTCATTATACAAAACATGGAATATCCCAAATATATATTCAATTTCAACTTTACCTTCCTGTATGTTAGCCACTAAGATAAGGCAATAATCAGTATTTTCCTGGCATACTTTATTGTGTTGATTGAAGATGCCATTCCAATAGACATTCAGCAAGTGTCTCACACACTGGCCTATTCAACCTACCAGTTGAGGGTCAAGGTTGCTAGGTTATCTAAGACAACTGTAGGAAATTCTTGATGGTAAATATACTTTCAACAATCATGGGGGGGCAGGGAACTAGACCTCTTTAGAGTGACTTTTATAAATTTTAAATGTCAAATGACTTTATAATTTTTAAATTGGGTTTGGAAGAAGGGAAGCTATAGTACAAAAGCAGAAGAACTGAGTCCTCTATTTTATCTCCCTGCATGGCTGCCTGTCACTGTGGAGGGTGATGGAGACCCTGGCCAGGGGAGAGAGGGCTGTGTGGATGGGGATCCCAGGAGAGCAGGCTGAGAAACTGCAGGGGAACAGTATTGTCACTGGAACCAACAGGGTCAGCAAAGTCCATTCTCCACAGAAATACAAGATTTCAAAGTTTCTACTTGCTCTTTAAGCTTTGTTACTCAAGGCCCTAGTCCACAGGGCTGAGGACTGAAGGCAGAGAGCAAAGGGAGGCATAGAGCACACACAAACATGCCTTCTGCATTACAGTAGTAACTCACTAATGTGCAAACTTAGGTACCTGCCATGCCAACTACTATACTTTTAACCTGCAAAATATGAGCAGCATGTACAAAAACTAACACTTTTGATGAAAAAATCCAAGCCCTAAGAGATTCTAGGGGTGGGGAATCAAACTTGGATCATGATACGCAAATAACTGTGAGCTATAATTTTCTATTTCAGGTTTATGAAGATTATCCCTATAAAGTTTCTGCATGGAAACTTAATTGGATTCAATTAAAACATTCAAAATCACTGTGCTTTTTTTTTTTAAAAAAAAAAAGCCCCTTTCTTACAAGAAAACTGAAACTTTAACAAGGATCTCCCTAAAGGAGGAGTCAAAAGGTAAAGTATGAACCCATGTGAGGATTTCTGAAGTCAAATCTAATGTCATGTGAGGCATCAGACTTCTTTACCATAAAACACAGACAATCAAGAACACATCACGGAGCTCTCACCCAGTTCTCCAAACACCCGGACTCAGGCTGGGACCAGCTACCAAGGAAACAAGCTACTGCAATCTGATGACAGCAATTTCCTTCTGTGCTGAAATTCCACCATGTTGGAGATTTGTGACTAGCTCAGTAATGCTGACGTGTGAAATTTTACTGTGTATGAGGACTCCAAAGGTACACACTATTCTTATGGACAAATATTTATATGTGCTGTATTTCTGATATTGCTATAACTGGGACTGGTAAAGGGAAGAGAGGATGCCAGGAAAGAGGAAAGGGGAGAGAGAAATGCCCAACATTTGGAGCTCACTGTCTGAAGGAGAAGAATATGCCCCAAGTCAAGGCCACATGAAGAGCCTGGACATGATCCTTAATATGATTTGATAACAGATATTTAGCCTGGATTGTCAAAACAATATTGTCTTGTAGGAAAACAAAATAATTCTTTCCACATGTGGAGTGGCTATTAGGCTGTGGTACATCAGGCACATAGGGCAGGGTTTTCCTTCTGTGTCGGCCAACTCAGTATGCAGCACCTAGGAGATGCTCTCTGGAGCCGGCTAGCTAAGGGCATTGCTCAGCAGAGCGCTAGCACACTGTCCTCCTTCCTAACTCCAGCCTGTTGCTGTCCTCCCACCTATGACCCATCAGCTCCTTCTGAAGTCAGCACCTCTTCTTCACACCCCCTCTGGCCCAACTCCACAATGCACCAGCCTGGCGAGGAGCTACCACACGCTAGGGCTTTCTGTGCACAGGCCACACTGCACGTGATGATGGCTCTTCTAAATTTTGGGCCTTTGGCATCTTTCCCTGTGGTGAATGTGGAAATACTTGGAGGAGCAGGAAGCCCAACCCGTCACATAATTCATTTTAATACATATGCTATCAAATAAGGCCAGAGGTTGAGAGAAAAATAATAAAAGACAGAAGACATTCATCATTCCCACGTCTTCCCATCCCACGTTTAGTCATGCTACCCTTCCTGGCTGAAGAGAGGTGGAACTTACTAGGAAGCAGCTCCCGGTCTGCCGTTTCTGTACAAATTGGGTATGGATAAAAGAGGTGCCCCTTCTCCAAGGGATAAGGGATCATCCGAAATGCTGCAAAGGAGAGACGATAAGTCAAAGGATTAGCATTTCTTTCCCAACTTCCCAGCATCAAAATGGGACTTTTGAACATTTTTCTAACAGGGAACACTCCTATAAGGGAGGCAAGACTTACCCAAACTCTGAGTCATGTGCCAGATAAAATGTCAGAGATATATTATGATGTATTACTCACACATTAATCTCACACTATATATTCTGGGCAAACCTCACAAAACTGGGTGGGGATGAAGTGCAGAGGGGGTAGGAAATCATCAATATCAATGCCTGGGGTTTCATCATGTATAAAGTATTATGAAAATGTTATAAGCACTAATTCAACAGAGCTCAGGCAATGGTAATAATGCAAACCTGGAGTGAAATGCTTCCCGAAGAAGCAAATGTGCATTGACTTGTTGGAGCTTGCTGCAGACGTACAAATACGAAAGGCATCCTGCCCTGTCTATTTAAAAACTATGCCTAAGTGGATTAGAATTCCAACCAGGATGGATAAAAGTAAAAATATGAAATTTTTATTTGAGAAGAAACTTCTAAACTTTATGAAACCTTTAAATCTTTGAAATCATGTGGGGAAAAGTGGGTCTGGAGAGATTGATTATCTGTGTTTTGATGATGTCAGGAGACCTAAACTCTGCCTTTGTGGCATCAGATGACATTAGGCCCTACGCTGAATTATGGCTTTCCAATCAACCCATCCTTCCCCATTATCAAGTGTGTTATTCTCCCCGTTCCAATGTCATCAGCATGTTAGTCTCACTGCTCCTATGAGCAGTGCTCACAGAAGTAATTTTTCCTCAGCAGATGTCCTGTAAAGGCAGCACAGTGTAGATACAGGACATAAAAGCCATGTCCTGCCCTGGGATGTCGGCAGTAACCCTGGCCTGCATGTGTATCAATGAGGGATCATGGCAATGTGCACCAGCGTTTGTAGTTTTAAAGAATCACACTATATCTTGAGTTGTGTAATTACTAAAACCTCCTCAAAATGCTGTCAATGTACATATTTGTCTTGTGCATACTTATTTCAAACAGGAATCAGAAACAAAGAATGTTCTCCCTCACGAGAAATGACAAGGTCCCATTGTAACAGCATCAGTGCACATATGGTATTTATTCTGGTGTCTGAATATTATTTAAAAGTAAAAACATTATGTATGTGATTCCAGCATTTGGAATGCAGTCAGTCTGCACCACAGTGGTATCACTGGGAGGTTACAGCACATTGCCATGGAGAATATAAATCACGTAGATGTGGGATTAGAGCAGAGCCAGTTTGCTGAGGTAAAAATGTTATCAATTTTCCTCTCGTAACAGAAACCTCTTAAAAGAGATTAAAACATTAAAAACACCCCAGACTTTGACTCTTCTTAAAATGAAAGGCTCATGCTAGTTCAATCAGACCCTTTCACACTAACAGAGATGACTGCCAGTTAGCGCCAGCAAGAGAGCTCTGTCACAGGTTTTTAACACACAGGATGGTAAGAAACCACCTCTCACACTACAACTAAGCCTTTAATAGAATGAAAACAAATGAAAAAGCAAAACAAAATAATAATTAGTGATTTTCTAGCAAACACTAATATTTCGGAAAGCACTGATTTTACATTTAGCATCTTGATACAATTTTTCATAAATAATGGTTTCTCTCAGTATATACAACTTCCTCCTTTCCTTTCCTTTCCTTTCCTTTCCTTTCCTTTCCTTTCCTTTCCTTTCTTTTCCTTTCCTTTCCTTTCCTCCTTCCATCCTCTCCCTCCCTCCCTTCCTCTTTTCTTTCTTTCCTTGATTCTCCATGTGTAAACAGGTTGCTAATAAAAAAAAACAATCTGTTTAGGCTGGATGTGGTGGATCTTCGTGGGCTCAAGGCCAGCCTGGGACTACAAAATGAGTTATAGCTTGGGCTAGCATGAGACCCTACTTTAAAAAAAAAACCACTCTGTTCATAATCATATATTAAAAAAAACACCCACATCACATCAGTTCTCAAAGTGTCTTCAAATTGTGAAATATAAATTTCATTCATTGAAGTCACTTTGTACTTCACAAACTATTTTTATATATTTATATTTTTATTATTTATTTGAGAGAAAGAAAGAGCATGGGTGCTTATGCAAAGGAACTCCAGAGGAACACACCACTTTGTACATCTGGCCTCACATACTGGGGCATTGAACTTGGGCTAACAGGTTGCAAGCAAGTGCCTTGAGCCACTGAGCCATCTCCCCAACCCAGGAACTACTTTTTCAAAGAAATGTAAGAATGAAAGGTCTTAACAGGGATCACCTATAGGAATCCAAGGGTTGGTTAGTGCCCTCAAATGCAAATGTTTCCTTCTATATTTGGCATGCATAGAAAATTTTATAATATCAATTTAGTCTTTTCTTCTTTTAATCAGTTCTCATCTTATTTTTT
Source organism: Zapus hudsonius (assembly GCA_004024765.1). Lineage (NCBI taxonomy): Eukaryota > Metazoa > Chordata > Mammalia > Rodentia > Dipodidae > Zapus > Zapus hudsonius. The sequence goes on along the minus strand of PVHP010002795.1, from coordinate 64,029 downwards.
TTTTGCAGGGGGTGGAGATTTTGCTAATACATATTTTTAAAAGAACACAGAGCTATGCTTCCCACATTGCCCTCCCACCTTCATGATCTGATCGTAAAGATGTTTATTTTGCTCTTAAGATATCTTGTTCCCATGTCGGTTGTCATTTACATTGAGTTCATAAAAATAATATTAAGGATTTTGGCTCCACTAAACAAAAGCAAATACAATTTCTACTTGCAATTCTATCCTTTCCCCACCCAGCTGTGCAAGGTCCAGCAAAGTATGAGATAAGGAAGGGAGGTCTGCAGAGCAGAGAGAAACACTGGTGGCCCTTGCCAGGCATGCTCCCCCCCCCACCAGTCCCTTTCACTGAGGCAAGCAAGGGCTCCAGGAGAGCCTTTTGGCATTAGCCAAATGTCTTGATATTAAGCAAGTGCAAATATTAAGAATGACCTAACTCAGTGGTTCAAATATGAATGGAAAATATCTACCTTGGAGAAACAGGCATTTTAAAGAAAATTAAAATGTACAGTAAGGACTCTGGGCTCCCCAGAGTTAAAGTATGGTATGTAGACACATCATGTGCCACCCCATCCCTTCCTTGATTTGGGCTGTGCCTTTTTTAAGACATCGAAATGAAATTGAAATTCATTCAAAAAAACATCACCCCCTGCTGTCCCAGTCAGAGGATCTCTACCAGCAGCCATGAGGGAACCAAGAGAACCAAGGTATGATAGCAGGCTGGGGACTTGCTCCTATTAACGTCACCCTGCCCATTATAGAAACAAGGACTGAAGGTATCTGGTTGGTATTTTGTCCTTCTATGAAGACCTGAGAATTTTATGCATATTATAACAGAGAGACGTGGAATGAAACCTCAGCTCTACTTCTTACAATGAGTCAAATGCATGTCTTGGGTAACAAAGCTGCAGGGTAAACTAAGCACGCACTGGCCCGGCCGGGCAGTGGCCAGCTGCTTAGTAAAGGCCAGCTTTCTCTTTACGTTCCCTCCTTCTCTACTAAATCTAAAATCCGTACTTTCTCTGTCAGATCATGCTCTAAAAATGCTGCTGTCTGCTAACAAGTAGAACTGCAACTGGAATAGAAAATTATCTTCAAAATGAATTTTTTTTGTTCTGTCTGACTGTGATGTAACTGCCATGAAGGTCAACTGCCATTTCAATGGCAATTTGGGAGGTGAAATCTTGAGGAGGTGTGTTGTTGTGGGCAAGCTTTGGGCTTTTGTAGCCCAGCTTCCACTTGCCAGACTTCAGCTCACTCTCTTGCTGCTAGCTTCCACCTCTTGTCACAAGGAGCAATGTCCAGCCTCTACTCTACCGTCTTTGCTCTGCCATCATAAAGTGTCGTCCCCTCAAGACTGTAAGCCAAAATAAGTTCTTTCCTTCCATCTGCTGCTTTTGGCTGGGTGCTTTACCTCAGCAATGAGAAAGTAACTGCAGCATTATAGGATAGAGGCCCCACCACAGAATCCCTGGAGACAGACGGCGGTCAGGAGAAGTTGGCTGTGACTAACATTGTTATCCAATCACTACTTTCTCCCAAATTATGAAAGAAAGTCTCAGATCTGAGTGCGGAGGGAGAGGCAGCTCAGCACTTTCTTTAGTAATGCAAAAGGTGCCAGCCTTCTGGAAGGCAGGTTTGGTTAGAGGAAGTGTCCCAAGAGCCACATCTTACAGTGAGGGGCATTTGCTATTTAGCTTCAAAGGGAATAAATTCGAATCATAATCTCATCCTATGCTTCAACAATGGACCACATTCTCCTCACAAAGGAAACACTATGCTTTACCCCCCCCCCCCAGAAACATTACCTTTGAATCTTATACATTATTTAGTAGATTCTTTCGGGGAGGGGAAATCTCCAAAGAGAAGATAGAGTCTTACTTTGTCAAGTGGACAAGTATAGCAACAAAGAAAGGCTAAGCGGTTTAGCCCATGGTGTTCGAGTCTTCTGATGTATAGAATGAGAAAATTCAAGTTCACAGTTGTGGTCTGCAGACAGCCCTGCTTTCTAAAATAAACAGAGCCTTGAAAAGATCAAGGAGGGAGGGAAGGAAGGTGCACGAGAATGCTATGTAGGTCGAACAAAGCAGAGCACCAGTGCACAGCTAGCTGAAACGGGGCTCCCTTCATTCCTACATGATCTTTACATTGACTCACAGGGATGCAGTGGTGCACGGGCCGCAGTGTCAAAACCAAGCAGCATTCAGATGTGTAATAATGCAAGAAGCATTTTCTAAAATCTTACAAATCAAAACTTCCCCACTTTCTTAATTATCTTGGCTTTGAGGAATATAGTGTGTAATTTCAGGAACCGGAACAGTGATGAATCAAACATTTTGGAAATCTTTGAAATCCTGATGTATTTGTGGTTGAGGTTTTTTTTTTTCCACCTTGAACTACCATATGTTTAAACCCAAACAATCTCTGCTATGCATCAGCTAGACTTTGGGGTTTTATCAAACATGGGAGTTGCTTTTTTTAGCTTCATTCATGGAAAACTCATTTAATTCCAACAGATGACTAATTCTATGATATAAAAAATTTGTTAAAAAGAAAAAAAACTCATAGACTTCTACCTCTACCTCCTAATCAACATTATGACAGGACAAAAAAAATCTCTAAAATACAACCTTACTGATTTTAACATGGAACCTGACAGAATCAGGTACTGCTACTTTCTTCCCTGCAGCTCTCTTTCTAATAAGGAAGTTGGGTGGGAGCTGGGCCTGTTGGCCTTTAATTTCAGAATGAAGAAAGGAATGCCTCAGAGGAGAGAACTCTAAAGCTGAGATGTCAAAAGGCACCACCAAGTGGCAGATCGGGGGAAGTGCAACCTCTGCTGCTTGAGCCAGGCTACAGGCACACCAGCCTGTTGATCTCAGCTGCTGCAATGGCCCAGAGACCACCAACTTTGGCCAGCACTGTCACTAGGCTTTACATGTTTTAAACATTAGATAAAAAGCGGAGTCAGAATTTTAATCCAAATTCTCTGATGTAAAACACAGAGTTGGGATCCTCTAGTTTAGTTTAGAATGGCCACAGATCTTAGAGCAGACTGCAGATAGTTGTCTGGAACTAGAGTGGTAATTCCTTCTCCTAAATAACAGCAGATCTATGGCTTTGCTTTTAGAACTGATGGAAAGTACTTGTGATGAGAGATATGTTTTCTAAATATGTGTATAATACATATAAACATATATACAGATGTGCTTTTATGCTTGTAGACAATTTAAAAAGTATTAATATAAGAAAAGAAATCACATCCCAAAACTCAGCAGTAACCACTTAGGTCAGTTTGGTGTGTGTACTTTTGAGTTTTCTTCTTTCTTGGTTTTTATTTATATATTATTTATATGCACATGTGCCAGGGCCTCTTTGCACTGCAAATGAACACTGTTGCAGTCAGCTTCTAGTTGCTGCACAGAAAGAACCCAAACAAAAGCGGCTGGTGGAGGAATGGGTTTATTTGGCTTATGGACTTGAGGGGAGACTCCATCCTGGCAGGGAAAATGATGGCATGAGCAGAGGGGTGGACATCACCTCCACCACAGCACTGGAAACCACCGCAGGAAGGTGTGCCAAATACTGGCAAGGGGAAGCTGGCTTATAACCCCATAAGCCCGCCCCCAACAACACAGCTCTAGCGAGGTTGTAAAATCCAAACTGCCATCAGCTGAGGATCAAGTACCCAGAACACATTCATTTGTTTGTGGGGGACACCTGGATCAAACCATGACAAACATCATGGCATTTGTGACACTTTTTGTGTCTGGCTTACACGAGTTGCTTGGGAATTAAACCCAGGCTGGCAGGCTTTGCAAGCAAGCAACTTTAACCACTGAGAAATCTTCCCAGCCCTGTTCCCAGTTTCTTTCCTTTGTTTATACATATGTATTATATATTTTATAAAATTTTCTTATTCTATATTGAAATGTTTAAGTCAATATTAAATAACAAAATACAATTTTATCCAGAATGGGTAAACTTCTAAGCTAGAAATAGACCAACTGTAAGAAACATACTTAAGCCTTTATGTACACATGTGAATTTAAGTTATGTCCTTCCAACCACATGGTTCAGACATGACTGGTTTCCTTACCCTTTATCTATTCAGTGTAGGGAACGAAAATGAATTTGGATTACCTCCTAGCTCTCAACAGTGGCACTAAACCTTCTATAAGATACTCATCTCTAAGAAAATGATGATTTTCTGAAAACAGATATGGCCATTTCTGCCCTGCCTGACTTGGAACATTATTGGGAAGATTAAGTGAAAAGCAGAAAATGAAGGTCACTGGTCTACCAACCAGGCACACCATAGCTCTTCCAGATCCTGGGTCCACCCCCCAGGCACTCCATAGCTCTTCCAGATCCTGGGTCCATCCCCCAGGCACTCCATAGCTCTTCCAGATCCTGGCCATCCTCCAGGCACACCATAGCTCTTCCAAATCCTGGGTCCATCCCCCAGGCACTCCATAGCTCTTCTAGGTCCTGGTGGCCTCAAGTATTTAGTACCCAGGAAGCACTCTTACACTTCAGATGAATGCCATGATTCTCTTTGGAAATGAAATGACCTTGTAAACCAATTCAGATCACAGGAACTGATTATCACAGTATTTTTATGAGACCCATATCCCACATTTCCTTTTCCTTTAGTTATTGGTTTCCATGCCATAATGTTTAATGTCTACAAATTCATTCCCTCTTTATCCCATTTAGAACATTCTGCTGTGTGGGTGTGACCTGAGATAAACGCCCCAGTACAGCAGCTCTGCTAGATTTTGCAGCTCAGTGAACTTCTTGCTTCTCCATCTCATCCTTCCCAGCTAATCCAGAGTATCTGCCAACAACTTCCTGTTACTCTCTAAAGATTCTAATTTTTTATGGTGATGCCACCCCACCCCCCTGCATGCTTCCTTGGGTCCCTATGAGGTTGTATTTTCTCAATCCTGTTTCACTGTAAACTTGTATCACCATTTCCAAGATTCCAATCTACAGATATGTTCTTACAGGCTAAACCAATCTTGTGTTTGACTATGCAATACTTTTTGAATTCTTTCTAAAGCTTAAAGTTTTTTTTTTGTTCCTTTCATAAACAACACCTTATGTCAGAGGGGACTGTGTACAGGTCACATCCTCTGAGTGCAGTGTGCCAACCAGGACACCTTGCATATATTGTTACATTACCAAGCAGGGCTAGAAGCTTCCATCTAGTCAACATCCTGCAAGTTGCAAACAGGAAATTAAAAGTGACCCACAATTAATTCTTTAAAGAAAAATTTCAAAGCAACTGAACAAGAACAACAAAAAATTCCATTCAACTTTGAAATCCATCTCTGTCAACTTAATTTTACCCCATCCCAATTTGCTTCCCCACCCCCTTCCTGCACCAAATTGGATTCTTACTGGATTACGGAAGGGCAGGGACAGGAAAGAACCAGGCTTATCAAAATGAAAATGGAAGCAAAAAAGATAAATGGAGTGAAGAGGATTAAAAAGACACATTTATGAGCCTGACCAGAGTAAGGGGGAACTAGGAGATAATCATGGACTCCGGTATTTCTTGTTTTGTCTTTCCACAGAGGCAAAAACCTCATGGTACATATTTTGTTTGCTTGTCTTAAATTAATATTAGTCGAGTTTTGTGTAGATGTTGTATAATCACATAATACTGGGTGTGTTTTCCTTCATTTACATCCTCCAAATCACCTTACCCCTTGCCTTGTTTCCACACCCTTGGCTGTATGGCTGTCTTGGTTCTTGAAGGCATATTCAACAGCATCTTACTCATAAGGTTACCCTTGATACTCTAATCACCAGATAGCTGCCCCAGGCAGCATGGCTGCTGCATGACACACTTCTCCAGGGCAAGCAGCATACTATATCTCCCATCAGTACGGTGGCATCTGCAAAGAGCACATGCTCAGGCTCCTTTATCTCCCCACCCATCTAACAGGCCTTTTGCCATTCATAAGGGTACTGGACCTCCTACCTCAAACACCAGGTCCAATGGGCACTGCTCTTGTTCTAAGCATGCCTGGTGTGTATTTGTAGCTGGCCCACCTCACTGCAGTGCAAGATTACTATAGCTCTCATCCAACTCTACCACAAAGAGCAGAAAGTAGGTGTAAGTAGAGTGTAGCAGGAGGCCTAATCTCACAGCAAAGACTACTATGAGAGCAAGAGGCTGGACATTCTGCAGAGTTTTCAGAGTGGGTATACTCCTCTGGAGCATCACTTTCACCCATCTCTTCTATAAAGGTGTATTTCCAAGCTAGAAGTGGCATGACCACAGCATACCCCCATCGTGTGGGACCTGGGGCACTAAGTAATTAACTATCTTAATGATGGGCAACAAGAGCCAAACACACAAGTTATCACTGTTCATCATGAATTCTTAGAGCAAAAAGAGTCTGGAACTTTTTTAAGTTCTTAAAATTTGCATAAAGAAAGAAAATTACTTACTGCCTTCCCACGTACAATGCAAAAGATTCAAAGCCCCTTCTACCCTCTTCCAGTGTGCAAGGTGAAAGAATGCATATGCTATTGCTTCACTGTCTCCTCTCTTCAGGATGTGTTCTGGGGGAAGGATTAAGCTTTTCATTTCTAGTAGGTACTGAAATAAAGAAGACAGGAGACGGACGTGTTAATGTACAATGGTTAGGAACTCAATATCAACAGAGGCCAATTTCCCTAAAAATCATCATTTGTAAGAAGTTCATCAAATCCAATACCTCATTTTGACATTTGAAGCCAATTACTAAAACATCCAGCAATTCAGAGTTTGGTGACAATCAGCCGCATACTGATTCCTTCAGTGTAGATCAGAGGACTGTGGGCTAAGATATTCTAATCAAGGAAATATAGACTCAAACAGCACAAAATAAAAATGTAAAGACAAAACAATTTGCCATAATTTTATAGCCATAATGAAAATACAAGAAACAGACACACGAAGGTCAAGAAGTTATAAAGCTCAAGTACCTGCACTACATGAATCTAACACTGACTAGCAATGCTCATGTTTTTCTCTTGGTTGATCCATCAAGGAGGACTTCTATGAATAGAGCCACCAATAGCTGCCCAGATATGGGAGGGACAAAGGATGTCTGTCTGTTTTGGGAAGACCCAAGGGAGAGAGCAATACAGACAATCCAAACCTTCTGGATCATTTCTCAAGACTGAGAGCTTGGAGCTTACACCTCTTCATCCCTATTTTCTACAAAGGAGCTGCAGATACAGGACAAGAGCAGGTATTCTCTCCTGTGGGCTGAGAGAAGTCGGCATTTCCATTTGTATTGTTTTGTATGTACTGAAGAATAGAAAAGGAAGCAAATTTAGAACAATCTCCTGGTGCCCCATTCCTCACTAGCTTCCTTCTCTGATTCATCCTCAAATGCATCATGTTACATCCACCACCACCAGCAGCAGCAGCAGCAACAGCAACAGAAGCAGGAGGAGCAGGAGGAAGAAGAGGGGAATTGCTTCATAATCCAACTAGTATGATAATTATCATGAAAATCAACAACATAAATATAAAGGGCAGATTTTATGTTTAGAGATAGCTGGCTATCCTCTCATGGTTCTGTTACCTGAATAGAAGCCAATATAATGTTCCAGTGATGGTCTTATAAGGCTCCAAGGTTATGAGGCATTAGAAAGATCTATGACTCATAAGTGCTAGGAACTATATTAGTTGATTAGTAAATAAGCACACTTGGTTATCCTTAATAATCTTCAGCAAAATTAATGAAGTATCTTATCTCATTAGGGAAATACCTTACCTAATGTGATGGTTAAATTTTGCTATCAATTTGATCTTTTTAAGTAATCTTGGATGGGTCTCTGAGAATGTTTACAGGAAGGCAGCCTCTCAGTAGGGGGAAGGATGTAAAGAAGCTCAGGGAAGCTAGAAATGAACATCCTGGAAGGGTGGTATAGGAAGGAAATTCCAGAGACTCAGGAAGCCAACAAGTCTGTGATAGGGTTGCAAGACCCTGCCCTAAGGCTATATATAAGGGAAAGAAATCTCTCTCTTCTCCCTGCTTGTTTGCTGTTCTGTGTGTGTAGTGCTGGTGATGTTTCTCTCTCTACTTGGACCTGTGAAAGGGGGCCAGCATCTTTCACCATTATAGAACTTTCCCTGGATCTGTAGCTTCAACAAATCCTTCCCTGCCATCAACTATGCCTGGTCTGGAGGCCCATCCCAGTGGTATGTGGCTGACTACAACACCTAATGAGAGCCTCAGAATATGAAACATGTGAAAACAACTAGTTTATGTGACCTAGGCAAACTGAAATCTCCTTAAGATCCCAAAGAAAGAGATGGCAGCTGAGAGAAAAGTGCAAATGACCCTTTCTTTTGACTCTGTGACTAGGAAAGGCTTTCTGAGTTGTTTTATTAAGCATCCTCTCTTGGGTTAAAGGACATTCAAAGACAGGGAGAAATGAGAAGAGGAACTGACTGTCACCTCGTTTGTGAGTTGAAAGCAAAGTAGGATGTAGAACAGAGAAAACCTGGGTTCAGAAACTAGCTGATGAAGGGACACTATAGGTCTGCCCATGCTTGTCCTATATGGTGACTCTACCACATGTGGCTAATTCGAGTTAAGTTAAAATAAAGAAACATAAAAACCCTGTTCTTCATTCTACCAGCCATATTTCAAGTCCTCAAGGGCTGCACGTAGCAACACAGTAAAGGACAATGTAGGGACACTTCCATTACTACTGAAAGTATTTTTGAATAGCAGTGCTATAGAAAGCAGTGATATCCAATCTTCTAACAACTGAACCACTTTTGACAATAAAAATAATTCACAGGAGTGTCTACTACTTATAAATGTACAATAGGACAAAAACTATAATAGATATAATAAAACAAAATTTCATTTAACAAGACACCTATATATACTTGATAAAGTAGTCACCGTGTGAGACAGAGGGGAGGCTCAGCTGGCAGACTGAACGGGACACGTAAGGCTTCAAGGATATCGTGCATAGTCCCACGTTAAGCTGTATGCATCTCCTCTAAGCTCTCTCTTACTTCCTGTACATGCTTTTCACACAGCACCTTAGGTAGGTATGTCAAGTAGGCACTGCTCACACAGACCACAGCCTTCCACCTCTCTATGCATGTCCTGGCTTTATGCGCTCATGTATTGGGCATAAGGAACAAAATTCTGACACAATTGGTTTTGAAAAGTTGCTTCCGAAACCTTTAGAGGCTCTGCACTTCAATCTGCAGTGTGATTGAGAATCTGGGAAGGAAGTTAGGTAGGATGCGAGCAAGATAGCTCAGAATGCTGACTTAGCTCGTGGAAGCCAAGTTGCTAATCTAGACGGGCAGAGTGTGTTCTCTGATTTGCAAACTCCAGTTAGTCTAATTGATTTCTGCATACTTGTGGATAGGGATCTGCCCTCTTCCATTTATTTTTCTCTTGACAAGTAGGATGTGAAATGTTGTTCCATGCCTTTCTAATTTAAATGGTGCACATGTTGAGAACTGATCTTGCCAGCCATTTTAAGCTTGGCCAAAAACATAACACATTGTTGTTATTATCCTTCATCATTTGGTTAGGGCCAACATTCTGTTTGGAACTATGAAGAAGTAGCAATCTCCTTTATATGCACAGCCTATTTCTGTCATGAAATAGGTAGAATGAGAAGGCAGAGCTCAGCTTCCTTGTTGAACTGCTTTGGTCAACCTCATGAGGCTGAGCAGAGATAACCCCATGTGACCGCTAAGGGTATAGGAACCCAAAGTTATCCATCATATAGATATTAATGAAAAGGAATTAATTTATACCTCTTTTTGGAATCTCCAATACCAACAATACCATAAGCATATGAAATTTTTAGTAAAGAATAAGAATAACTAAAATGTGAAAGAACAGGGCAGTTATAGTGCATTCAGAATAGTTATCAAGGTTCTCCCTGCTCCCCCAAACCAGGCAGTGGAAGAAGATTTATTTGCACTGAAAATGTTTATGGTATACTGATAAATGGAAAAAAATCACTCTACCATACTACATATAGATTATTTTGATAACCGAAATGTATGCATATGCATTAAAAAGTACTAGAAAATCAATTTGAATTTTTGTAATGGTACTAAGTATTTAATATTATGGGAGATTTATTTCTGTTGTGATCTGTGATTTCCAAATTTCATGCAAGAAGCACTAGCATTTTCTGTATATGCATATGTAATATGCATATATATATACTATAATGACCTATTTTCTAAACATATATCAATACACAAAAAGTAACCCATGAATTCAAATGATAAAGAGGCACAGCCATTCTTTTCATGTTTCATGTTTCCAACTAGTTCTGACAGTCTAAACTTAGAAAATATGTCTTTAAAAATATCAGTAGAGTTCGGAGAATAAAAGTAGTGCCGTTGGAAGAAGGACACCAGATTACAGCTTCAGTGCGGGCTACTCCTCAGTCTCGGTTAAAACACACTTATGAAATTGGATGAAATGCCACAGGTAACCATGGCTTCTTCAGCCCACACTGTGATGGGAATGAGCTGCCCCCCCCAGGGACCCTGGCCTCATTTTCCCCGCTCTGCCATCTGCACTGTGAACTGCTGTTGGGAAGCCTGCTCTACCATATAGCTGTCACCTTGGGGACACTATTTAACTAATCTGCTCTTTAGTGCACCTGTCTGTAAAAATGAAACAACAAAAACACGCATGTTCCTGACTCTAAAGTTTGAAGATTACGTCAATATATGGAAAGCATTTACGTAGTGCCTATGAATAAGTACCTGCACATATATTTTAACCTCTGACCAAAGCAGTATTATTGTAAAGATGAGCTGTGGGTTTTGTGCATGGATGTCCTATAGACCACTAAGTCTGTTTTTAGGTGAAACACTTGAGCAGGTTTCTCAGAGTAGCTGATCAGTTGAAGAGAAGTAGCTACTGGAAATGACCCACTGACCAACATGGAGACAAGTGTTAGCTAAGCTGAAAAGGTAAATTAAACCTGGTGACCTGCTACAGCATGAGGGAAACTGCTCACAGGTACTTGCTTCTTCCTGGCTTCTTTCATCAGTCATTTTGTTTCATTTGAAAACATGCATGTGACCACAATAGATCCCAAGGAAAGATACAGGAGTCCACTGTGTGCCCCAAGGACAGAGGTGGGAGTGCCTATGTTTCCAGAGAGTATAGATATGGAAACACCCACAGCTCACCCAAAGACACAGATACGGGAGGATTCACTGTCCACTCCAAGACACGGGAAGAGCACAGTGGACCTCAAGCAAGAGATATCAGAGCGTGCACATGGCTCCCAAAGGGCAGATATAAAAGTGCACATGGGATCTTACAGAATCTGTAGTCAGCCCCAAGGACACGTGATGGAGCACCCAAAATTTACCCCAAGTGCAGGAACATGAATCCGGCTACCCTCCTACACAGATGCTCTAGAACCCTTGTGTGGACAGGGGTGGAAGTGGAATAAGAGCACACCTAGACAAAGGAATAATACAGTCCAGCTACTGAGACACTAAGAGCAAGCACATTTAGCACCGAGGAAGCAACAGACTGCTGTGACTGAGGAAGTTCCCAGGAAAATGAAGAGATGAGCAGATGGGATTAAATGAAGATTTCTTCATTTAAGATAGGTCCTAGGCTAAGGAACAAGGCTGGGCAGTGGCCTTGAAGCATGGAAGGATACGGGACACTTACACCTGGTGCAGCGTGGACACTTTCATGACAGCAAGAACCTCCACTAACCAGCATTCTACGGCGTGGCTCGCAGGGGAGACTAGAGTGCTTTGCCCAGGATAGTACAAGCAGCACGGGCAGGCTTGCTCAGGAACTTAACTCTCCTGCTAGTCTCCAAGGAAGGGAAGCAGGAGAAGGCCCCAAGACATCCTCCAGAAAAATGCCTTTGACCTTGGGTTAGCCTGTGGTTTTCAAACTTTTAGATGCAGAATAATGTATTCAAAGGCAAAAAAAAAAAATCTCACAAAAGACAGACTGCATGAAATAAAAGAAGAACAGAGCTAGGGCTCTGTGAAAAGAGACTCAAGAAGGTTCTGAGGAATTCTTAGAGCTCCTAAAGACTGAAAGTCACTGCAGCAGGCTAGCAGGAACAGTCCTGAGGTAAATGGAGAATTATGTGGGACCAGCAGGCAAGGAAAATGTGGGGGTTAGGGAAGTCTTAGACAGCTCCTATCACAATCCAGGGGAAATTGATGAAAGGGGAGGGGACTTCCCCAGGGTTAGTGTTTAAGAATCTGAGAGCAAGAGAAGGTTCCAGGGGCAACTGTGGATGCTGCAGTTGAGAAGTGTAGAATAACACGAGGTTCTGAGTTGGGATAATGATTTCAGAGGAAGAAGTTCATTTCTAGAGAGACAGCCTAATGGAAGCAGGTGTTAGGTCTAGAGCCTGCAAGAGAAGTTGGAGACAGATTTTGGTGTTTTAGGAAACAGGCAGGAGCCATGAGATTCCTGAGAGCTTTGGAGAGCATAAAGGAATGGGCAGAGGAGAAAAGAACACAGGAGAGCACCTTGAGTGTAGGAGTGGTGGAGTGGAGTCTGCCTCAAGAAGGAAGAAGGGTTTGGGGCCTGGGTGTGTGGCTCACTGGTAGAGCTCAGGCTTAGCATGTATGAGCCTGGGGTTCAATCCCCAGCACTCCCCAAAGAAAAGGTATGTGGGTGAAAGAGCCGGTTAGTGGACCAAATGCTAGGAGAGGAATGATAGGATGAGGCTTTAGCAGCCAAAGGATCTGGTGGCCGAGGTAGAGTGACTCTTGTCGGATCGACCTTGGTGCCCTTGGGGGAAGACCTTGATGGGAGTAACCAAGCATTCTTAGCTCAAGAGACTTCTTAGAAACTTTCTGTTCTGGAGAAATGCAACTTCAGAATTGTTTTCTGCTCATTTTCCTCTGGGTTGTATTTCTATAACACATTGGCCTTACTCTAATCCAAAAAGGCTTTGGAACAAAATATGATTCAATTAAAAAAAAACCTTATATTGAAATAATATTCTGAAATGTGCCATTGATATACAATATCACAGATGATCTGCCAGGGTATTTTGAATTCCTGCTTCCACGCTTCAAGCATTTTAAATGCTAAAACCCACTACACATTGTTTCCTAAATTGGATTAAAAAGCAATTTTATACTCTGTCAATCAGCTTTACCAAGATATAAAGGGAGGGTTGCTGTAGTGTTCACAAGAAATGGAATTTTCATCACTGTAAGTGTCCTGTAGATACTCCATTAATATATACAATTACCAGGGTGCTTTCCTCCAAAAGCCTCTAGAAATTTCTATGAAATGAATTTCTAAATTAACATTAGATGAGCTCTGAAAAAGGAAAATAAAAGTAAATTTTAATGGGAATTTCATTTCTGTCATAACATTTTAAATTCTTTTCTCTATTTTCTCATGCTTTTCCATAATCTAATTTAAGAAGAAAAAACTATTAGTTAGGTCTTCATCTCAGCAAGCTGTCCTATTGGTGAAATAAGTTTCAGGAGTGCAGTAAGCATTCTTCCTTCAGGACTGCCCATGTTTTCTCCCTGCTCTCTGGACGGGTACATGGTTCAATGGTTATGGGATTTTAGGCAGGATTAAGACAAAAGCTTTCACCCATGGCACTGCTGGTGATTTTTCTCCCTCAATGGTTCCATTCTCGACATCTAGCAATGCCAGGGAGCTGATTCTGGCTCCTTAGCCTTATGCACACTGCTCAGAGTGGGTGTGGGGCCTCAGATACTGGGCTGCTAAATTTATTCAGTCAGATCAGAAGTGCAAGGTCATCCTTGACTACACAGGGAGCTCCAGGTCAGCCTGGATTACATGAGACATTGTCTCACAAAAGAAAAAAGAACAAGTAATAAAGAAACAAGTACACACATTCGGACTACATCAAAGTGAAAGCAGCTTTGTGTAGCAAAGCAAACCATTAACAGAGTGAAATGGTCACCTGTGGAACTGGAGAAAATATTTGAAAGTCATGTATCTGACAAGGAATTGATATTTGAAATATATTGAAACTCCTATAACAAAATAGCAAAAGACAAAGACAACAAAATAGAGCTCTCTAATGTGACTAAATTGGGCGAAAATCTTGCACAGACATTTCTCAAAATATACACAAATGACCACCAGTATAGGAAAAAATGTTCAACATTATAAACATCAGAAAAATGCTAATCAAAACCACAAGATTTTATACTCATTAGGATGACTGCAGTGAGAAAAACTTAAGTGTTGGTGAAGATATGAGAAATTAAACCCCTAAGCACTGTTGGTGGAATATAAATGGTGTAGTCATTCATAAAAATAGTTTGACGGTATCTCCAAAAATTTAAGACAGGACTGATCCCACATCCAAAAGAAGTTGCCAGGGGCTTCAAGAAGGGAACTGGGAGCTGGTGTTCAATGGGAACGCTTCCAACCACACAAGGTGAGAAAGTCCTGGAAAGCTACTGGTTAACAAACTTAGAACAGCACTACACGCCTGTTGTAGTCAGCTTTCTAGTTGCTGTGCAGAAAGAACCCAAGCAAAAGCGGCTTGTGGAGGAATGGGTTTATTTGGCTTATGGACTCAAGGGGAGAATCCATCCTGGCAGGGAAAATGATGGCATGAGCAGAGGGTGGACATCACCTCCCCCACAGCATTGCAAACAGCAGCAGAAAAGTGTGCCAAACACTGGCAAGGGGAAGCTGGCTTATAACTCCCATAAGCCTACCCCAACAACACAGCTCTAGCGAGGTTCTAATTCCTGAACTGCCGTCAGCTGAGGATCGATCATTCAGAACACATTCATTTGTTTGTGGGGGATACTTGGATCAAATCATGACAACACCTAAATATAAGAGGGTAGGTCTCGTTTTCTTAAACAAAAAGAAGTAGTTGGAAAATAGTCACAGAGAATAACTTAAAGGGGATTGAGGACAAATAGATAAAAAATCTGGAATTTAGTGTTAAGTTGGAGGACAATTTTTTTTTAAGTTAAAACTCTGTTAATTTGATAATCCTCCCCTAGAAATGACAAATAATCCTCAATATCTAAGCAAGTAGTCTAAGAGATGAAGGCTAACCTTTTAAAGTCTGAAAGACTGAGTATTAAAAATGCTAAAATTTGACAAGATTATGAATGATTTGTTTTTTCCTAATATAGAAAAAAAATTTTAGCCTCCTTTTTTGAAACTTGCCAGAAAAACTGAAAGCTTATGTTTACCATCTTTAAGTTGTAACACCCTCCAAAGGGTGCAGGAAGGGCTCTCAGTGGTCTCAAAGAAGCCCAGTAAGGGCACTCCTTAGCTCAGTTGTGGAAAGTAGGGGATCACTGGTGAGTGCCTCTCCCACTCCTACCCTAGTGAGAGTCTCAAAGTTGCCAACTGAGCAGGTGAGAAACCGAATTTGGAGGAAAGCAAATACTCAATCAAATATACCGTGACACAGAAGTGAAGGTGGAGATGAGGGTAGCTCTTTATTTATTTTTATTTATTTTTATTTTTTTTTATTTTATGTAGGAGAGAGAGAGAGAGAGAGAGAGAGAGAGAGAGAGAGAGAGAGAGAGAGAGAGAGAGAGAGCACACCAGAGCCACCACCTTGTGGGTCGGGCTTATGTGGGTACTGAGGAATTGAACCTGGAGCCTTAGGCACCGGAGGCAAGTGCCTTAACCACTCAGCCATCTCTCCAGCCCCGAGGGTAGCTCTTTATTTGTCCAGTACTAACCAAGTGAATATTTTTGTAAATATGCAAATATTCTCTTTAAATAAAAATTTAATTTTATTAAAGGGAGTGGATCCTCTAATGAGTTAGAGATTTCTTTGTTTTCTTAAATTGTGTACTGTGCTCTTGAAAATTATCAGTATCATTAAGAATCTAAAGCCCACAGCTGTCCTCGAAAAGAGGCAAATAGCTAGTACATAATCAGGGCTTTCCCACAGAGGAGAGGGATTAATTCCTATGAGGAGGAGGTCCAGGCTTACAGGGGTCAAGCTACAGGCTGGATCTTCCATAGTGAGGATTCTATGGAAGAGAGGTATCAAGTTCAGCTCAGGCTGCCATTCACTTGCTATCGACCACAGCAGGTTATGCAACCTATCCAAACATTCAACACCCTCATCTATGCAACAGGGATAATGATATACCTAATAGAGTTGTTAGGAAAAACAAGATGGTATTTGTAAGTTCAGTATGCAAATAAATAATAAAGGTAATTATCATAATATTAGTATGAGTAAGGATTCAAGCTTAGGATGGGAGATATCATCAATGATCATTGAGGCCCCTTCTTATACCATGAGTTGAAGGGTTTAAAGAAATTCAGGCTGTTCCTTTGCCTACAAAGGGGCCAATTTGTGTGTATGTTTGTTCAGTATCAGCAAATAAAACATTTGTCAAAGAGCCTTCTACATATAGTTTATGTACAAGAGTTTTGAAATTAATTCTGAACAGAGGCCTTGGCCTGTAATGACTGTGAAGAAGTTTCCCCTCAGCACACTCACCAATGACATAAAGTGACAGTGAACCCAGGCATTCATCTGTGATGGTTAATCTTGATTGCAAACTTGACAGGACTGAGAAGCACCTGAGAGATTAGTGAGTACACTTCTGGGTATATCTTTGAGGGCGTTTTCAGAGAAGATTAACAAAGGGGAAAGAGTGATCCTGAATATGGATAGCACTAGCCCATAGGTTGGGGGAGGGGCAGATGAAATAAAAAGGAAAAAAGGTGAATGTCACTAGTACAGATATATTCATTGTCACTCTCTCCTCTCTCCCCCTTTCTTTTTTCCTCCCTCTCTCCCTTTCCCTTTTTCCTAGCTGCCATCATGAGGGGCTCCATTCTGGCACACTTCCCCTGCCATGAAGTACTGAAGCCATCAGACAAAAGAAGTAATTCCTCCCCTGAACTGCCACCTAGGCAAGCATTTCCCCATGTTTGGGCACCTAGGTACTCAGACGCTGTTGGAGTTATGGTCTGTGGGGGCCTGGCACTAGCTTAAGCTGGCAGTGACCTTGGCATCATCAATATGATGCTAGTGTTGCAGTTATGCAAAATGCAAGAGTTATGGGATCAAGGGAGCTTCTACGCTGATTTTTAAGGAAGGCCCGGGAGGCCAGGCAACATGTGGCAGGGTTAGGTTCCATGAAGGTAGCCACTGACAGGGTGATGCATAAAGCTGTGAAAGTAACACCGAGAAAGCAATAGAGATGCAGGAAAATGAGAGATGACAAGAATAGGGAATTACATGCAAAGGAAAGATGCAGGCAGTAAGAAGCCAGCCCAAGGCCGAGTACATGTGAGTACATGACAGCAGGACTGTTGGGTGGGACTGCAAAGCACTCTGGAATTCATATCATGTGACTCAGATGCCAGACATGGAGCTTTAAGATTTAATACTGCCATACTGGGTAGTCCGACCCCTCTCTTCTATAGCCTGCTTTTCTGCCCAATTGACATGTGAATACTTACTCTATGCCACCTTATACTACAAATATACAAATATGAAACTTTTTTTGATCTTACAGGAGTTCAAGGCTGAGTTTGTGTTAATCTCAGAAGAGTCTTTGAACTTGGGCTTTTGAAATATGTTATACTATTAACACTGTCGGGAATCTGGAAGACAGGCTGAATGCTAATGCATTTTTATTATAAAACTGACCTTAGCCCTTTGGGAATGGGGGGATTGTTATGGTTTAAGGAAATGTTTGGGTTTAAGATTGATGAGGGATAGGATATGTGATCAACTTAATTGGGCTGAGAAGCACCAAAGAGATCTGTAAAGCACCCCTAAGGGCATTTTCTGAGAGGATTAAAGGGAGAAGAGCCACCCTGAATGAGGGCAACACCATCTCATAGGCTGGGAACACAGATGGAATAAAAGCAGAAAAGGATGAAAGCCAGCAGCAAGGACATTTTCTCTCGGCTTCCCGGCTGCCATGATGTGAGCTACTTCATTCTGCCACATCTGCCCTGCCATGGTAGACCAAAAGCTATGAAACCTAAGACAAAATAAATAATTCTTTCCCTTGTTTTGTATCAGAGGTGAAAAGTCTAATACATTGTCTTCTCTGTTGCATGATTACAAAGTGGAGTTAAATCAAATATTTCAAAAATATTCCCAAAGAAGTAATGTATGTTTGAGATGACAAGTTTGCCAAATATCCTGATATGGTCATTTCCCATTGCACACATGCACTAAAATGCCACTCTGTGTCCCCTAAGTAGGTACAACCACCACGTGTCAACTGAAACACTAATATTTGAAATATTTCTACTTTCAGAATAATTCTATTTGGCAGGACTGCCAACAGACTGTCAAATTCTTGCCTAGCAGCTTAAAGCTATTCTTGAGGGCTTTAGTAACCTCTTGAAGCTCATAATCATTCCAGATCATTTTCATAGATTTAATGATAATTCAATCAAACTATGTAACCAACAAAAATTGCATAGATTTTCTATCATGTGCTGCATGACTACAATGTTCTCTTTAGGATAAATGAAAAGTTAAGACTCGATTCATAACTTGAGGGGTTCTCAACAAGCCAAATATCAATTATTTAATAATTTTATAAACTTATGGTATTTAGGGATTTTGTAAGAAATTTTATCTCACTTGATCATTATCACAGAAATTAGGTAGGGCTTATATTTCTTAATCTTTATTTGAAAGATGAATTCATGTTTCATAGCCAGAACCCAAGACTCTGTTGCTTAATTTCTTATAAGAATCTGATTTGTGCTCACAGAATAGTTCTGTCATTAGAGCATCATATTCAATAAATATTAATAGATGACCTCAGTTTACTGTAACTCAGAACAATTTTTATGACTGTTTTAAAATTTTAATCCAAATTTAATAAAAAATGTTTGGCTTAGGTGAAAATATTCTATAAGCAAATATGTCTATAGCATCCTGCATGTAACATTCACATCTGCAAATATTCTGTCAATCAGCCACTGGAACTAGAGTAGCTAAATGTGTCTCATAGATATGGCTCTGTGAGCCCTCTTCAATTTCCTGTTATGTGAAAAGGTGATCCCAACTTGAGCAGAACCTCAGGAATGACATTAGCTCACTTATCTTCATCACTTTAGACAAAGTAAATAAGGTAGGCAATGAACTAATAAACAAATAAACCATCCGGCATGTGCATATTCACATCCCCTACTCTTTTGCTATAGTACTGTGAACATTTTACAGTGTAGTACTTGAAGTGAACTACGTGAACAGTTTCGTAAAGGCTAAATGGGGTTAATATTAATAAATTCAAATTGATCCTTTGCTACATACCTACCACAGAACAGATAATTGCAGGCAAATCTTGAAGACACATTCATCTTGTGAATAATAGGTTATAGAAGTATCTTCCGCCTTGATGATTTCCTTAACATCAGCTCCAGAAAAAATATGTGGAAAATACTGAGCATTTACTAAGTGGTGAATAGTGTGATTTAACAACTTAAAGGAAAACATGTCTTACTTTGTAAACCTACTAAAATAGCACTCACAAATCAAAATACACCTACTCTTAAGTCTTTTTCATTGTTTTTTGCTAGTACTAATTACCATTATTACTGTCAAAATGAAGTCTTAGTTATTACCATGTTTTGTTGTTACCATTTTTATGAAGACATAAACACACATTAGTTGGCATTTTTTATGAGTTGTATGCACAGCAAGGCCTATTCTCCATGCAAGACTCTTAACTGGTATCAAATTTGCATTGAATCCTTGAGATCACCACTTTTTGCTGACTTCAGAATTCCTGAAGTAGCCTCCCCAAACAAGCTCTATTTCATTCACCTCATTACACTTATACCCAAAACCAACCCCAAGATCCCTTGAGTGTATTTTTTGTTCAAAAATGAAGCTTAATGCCTATAGATTCTATAGGTCCCAACATTTGTTGGGTGCAATTCACTGCTTTATCCCGACAGGCTGGGGATATGGCACTGTGGTCAGTGGATGCTTTCTCTGCTATCATATGAGCTCCGGGGGATCGATGCACAGACTCACTTTTGGCACATGCGGGTTGAATTCCACAGCTCTGTGAATGGCCTCCACTGCATTCATCTCTGCTGTGCTCAGCCCCCTTCTAGACGCTGCCTCTGGCGAGAATCTGAAAAGCAGAAAGACAGACACCATCCAGTTGGGACCACTGTGTGGGCATCCACCCAGAGAGGCATGTACACATCAAGGGCCCCTAAAATCACAGTGAGCCAATGACAGCTCTCCAAACTTCCACTACAGGGGACCTCTGAGTGACCCCTTCCACTGAGGCCAGCAAAAACCCCAGCAGAAGCAGAAAGTTTGCTTGCATCTAAAAGCGGCAGGAGTTACATTCAGCTGTCAACTGTCTAAGTAGCTAATCTAAATTTTCTACCAGGTACCTGCTCAGGGAAGGGAGAGGGAGGACTGACCAGGGCAGACAGTGTAGGAAAAAGAGAAAACTAGCTTAGGGAAGAGCGCACTTGGTTAAAAACAGAACTGGGGAGAATTTTAGAGGAGGCTCCCAACCCAATGTCACTGCTGCTGTGGAGATTAATAGCAACAGCAGCTTCCGCAGCAGGCAAGCCTGCTTGGGCCGTTCCAGCAGGGGGTGTACATGCCCAAAGTGTGGGCACGACACCTGCCCAGGGGGATGAAAAAAACCAGACCATGCAATCTCTTTCTCACCTCACAGCCAGGGCTAACTCCAGAGCTGCGCTTGGCAGGCAGACACCACAGGGGAAGCTGTGACAACCCTGGCCTTGCCTTCCCAAGCTGGAGTCGCTGTGTAGGGAGAAAAGATGTTGCAGTAGGTACTGGCGACCTACAGGATAAGAAAGAATGAAAGAAAATTACTTCGGTCTTGAAGTGCACACACACTTAACAGCAAACCTGTCTGACACAGCGGAGGCAGATTTCCTGCTCTCTGCTTTGCGATGCTACGAAGGGACCGGACTGTATCAGGGACATGTAGGCATTTAAGAACTCAAAAACAATTAAGCCACCTATGCTCTTTAACCTGCCCGTCATTCCTGCATGCTGATAAAATCTCTATATGCCATAGTCACCTGTCTGAATAAAATGGGCAAGTGTCCCTCTGAGAGCATCTCTGAGTAAACAGATCGTAAGTGGGGAGCTAATCTGGAAATGGTAAGGCAAAGAAGGCAAGATGACCATCCCCACTACCAGACTGCAGGACCCAGTGGAATACACAAAAAAAGAAACAAAAACAAAAACGAATAAAAAGATAGCACTTTGTGTAAATCGCAAGCAGGCCTTTCGGTTCTACTGACTGACAAAAAAATAAAAATAAAAAGTTAAAAAAAAAAAGTCACCTCAGAGGCCTGCAACGTCATAGAAATCCCTTTTTAGGGACCCATACACCCTTACAATACCTGGGGATAGACATTTCCTCTTTCTAGTAGTGAAATGAAAGATCAGCAGGAAAATGCATGCTTATAAGCAGGGGTCTAAAGAGACCCAAGGAAACTTCCCAAAGCCCTGGAGGTGACACGTCTCCTTAAGTCTGGTCAGGCACTGGGCACACACAGTTCCTGCTCACTTACTTGTCTGAGACAGCTCTTGCTTTGAGCAAAGCAGCTGTGTAGCATATCGTTGCCGACTTTGGTAAGCTTATATCTGTTAGAGAAAAAAGAAAGTAGGAAGCCTGGTAAGTCTGCAATCAAAGAAACAGTGAGTTTTAAAACAAGCCTTTTCATCATGTCAGTTTTATAAATTACAAATTACGAATATTTTAGCCATTACATAAGAACTTAGGATTTTCTTACTGAATCAAAATGGCATGTGAAACTAAGGCTAATTTTTATTTTTGTGAATAATACATATTTATAATTCATCAGGCTCACTTCTTAGCAATCATCTTCTAGTTTAAACTATGCATTTTAATGTTCAGTTTAAGCAGAGAAGAGCTATAGATATAAAAGTTTAGCAATGATATAAATACCTGTGATAGGAAAGAAAAATAGCACCTTTTAAAATCAGTTATAAAATTTACTCAACAGGTATATGAAACACTAATACAAAGAAAAAATAATCTAAGTTTAACAACACACACACAATTAAATAGATTATTTATTAGTCAGATTTAAATCCAATTTCCTTTACCTAAATATATATATGTATAATATATACAGTTATCTATAATACATAATATACACACATATATAATTTGGATAGGGTATATGAATGGAATATTCACAAATTTATACAATTTTGTTCACTCTAATTCATATATTTTTCTCTCATATGAAGCCTAATTTTTCATCCAGAGAAACAGTTCTACGGTTTTATAGAAAATTTCAGATGGATGGGTAAGGCAGGGATGAGATTCAGATAATGCTCTTACAAACAAACCTAAATACAGAGCTCAACTGAGCAGGCAGCCAGTGCTGGGGTAGGAAACGCTTGTTTCTAAATTATAATTTGATTCTTTCCAAATAAGACAAATAGGTATTTAACACTTGTAACCAAATTTACACTTAGAGGCAAAAATATTTTCTTAATTAAAAACAAGTAAAAACATGACTTCTCCACATGCTACAAAATTCACTCTTAACATCTGGACCAGTCTCCAAGTCTCTCTAGAGTGTGTTTTCAAGACTGCAAAGGTCTCAACCAATAGCAGCCAAATAAAGTGATTGCCTCAAAGAAAATCAGCCTCTCTCCCATAACAAGCACTTATCAATTCCAAAGAGAAACTTTCTTTTGAGGGAAAAGACATCATAAGCCCTCAGAGAAAATACTAAAGCTGCAGATGTCGCACCAAATCCCTCTTTAACCTCACCCCCGGTGGTCTGCTGCAACAACCAGGGCAGAGTAGTTGCTTTCATCTGCATGACTCTGATGACCAACAAGAGGGCCTCAAGGGCAGCTGACCCCTTCACCAGTCCACTGTGTACTGTGTCAGGAACTGGTGACAGGAATAGCCTGAGGAAATAAGGATCTGCTCAGAAGCTTTGCAGAGCTGAAAAGCCCCTCCTGACAAGGTGAACAGGATCAGAGGTACATGTCGGAAGGTGTGCACAGCCTGTGGTCACCCACCTCGGATCAGAGCCACCCCTAAAGGAGCCTTCAGGAAGATGGCTCTTTAGGCCCTTCATCTCCCCATCGACTAATAAAGTTCTTTCTCTACTATAGGTTGCCTTTAGATGAAATGGCATTTTTAATGGGGTGAAAATACCAGCCTTTGCTGGTAACAATATCAGACCAGAACTGGAAAGGAAAGAGGTTTTTGTAGTCTCTACCTCAAAAAATACATTCAAGGGCTGGAGAGATGGCTCAGTAGTTAAATAGGTAGGTGTTTGTCTACAAAACCTGATGACACAGGTTCAATTCCCTAGTACCCACATAAAGCCAGAAGCACAAAGTGGCACATGCATCTGGAGTTTGTTTGCAATGGGTAGAGACCCTGGTGTGCCTATTCTCTCTCTTTCTCCCTCCTTGCAAGTAAGTAAATATTTTTTAAAATACTACATTCAAGCAAACATCCACCACTGCACACCTCCACATAATATTTTTGTTTGTTTTTGAAATAGGGTCTTCTGTAGACTGGGCTAGCCTCAAACTCACTGTGCAGCCAAGGATGACCTTGGACTCACGATTTTTCTACTCCACCTCCCCAAAGTGCTGAGATTACAGGTTTACACACGGGTTTATACACAATATATATATAGGCTAAGAATGACAGACCTGAAGATTTGCCTTCTTGTTCTTCAACATCTAATCATTAAGCAGCTTTCCAGTGTAGAAAATCAATATAGGAAACAAATAAATAGTTTTCTAAGGTTTACTCAATGGCTTATTGGGAACAATAATATCTGAAGATATTACACAAAGTACTTAAAACTTCAAGTTTTTAAAAAAGTTTATAAATTTCAATTTATAAAAAATTTTTATTGGCAACTTTCATATACAAACACAATGTATCTGGATTATAACCCCCTTCACCACCTTCTTTTGTTCCCCTCCCCCATTCTCATCCACTGAACCCCTTCTTTTCAACAAGTCTCTCTTCTGTATTGGTGTCATTTTTTCCCTCCTCCATTCTCCATGACATGTTGATGGGCCCAATATTATGAAGATGTTGTGCAGGTAACAAGAGCCACTGTGCGGTCACCAAGGCAACCGCTGCTTTGTGTCTGGACACAATGTTCCAAAGCAATCTTCCCCACCCTTTGGCTTCTACACTGCTCCCACCACCCCTTCCACAGTGGTCCCTGAGAACACTTTTAAAGACTCATCCCAGCCTTGTTTCCAGCCTTCCTAGCAGGACCTACTCCCCTTGTGCATCAAGCTGGTCCTGCCTGGGGAGCAGGGACCCAGAGGAAGCCCAAGGGACGAGTTGAAGCTGGCAACAATGTTCATAGTCACTTAGAAATGACACCATAAAATGAAGCCTTACTTGAAAACTAAAGGCAAACCCTGTTGAGGGACTAGCTGGGAGGAGGAAGGAGGTCAGTGGGAGTGGGAGGGGGCATAGCAAGGGATAGTGGGGTGAATATGACAAAAACACATTATACACATGCTTGAAGATGCCATAATGAAATTCATTATTCAATATACTATATGCTAACAAAATTAATTAAAAATAAAAACCAGCTGGGCATGGTGGTGCACACTTTTAATCCCAGCACTCTCCAGGTACAGACAGGAGGATTGCTGTTAAGAAATCAGGCCACCCTGAAGCTACATAGTGAATTCCAGCTTAGCCTGGACTAGAGCAAGGCCCTACCTTGAAAAACCAATAATAATAATAACAACAACAACCTGTTGAGGACTCAGTTTCTCAATGAGAAAGATCAAACTGAGTAATTGCCTAATCCAACAGACATTTTCAACTACTTGGCAATTCAGAAAGA
Source organism: Zapus hudsonius (assembly GCA_004024765.1). Taxonomy (NCBI): domain Eukaryota; kingdom Metazoa; phylum Chordata; class Mammalia; order Rodentia; family Dipodidae; genus Zapus; species Zapus hudsonius. Next base: position 39,160 of record PVHP010002795.1, on the reverse strand, counting down.
GATAAACCTGAGGCGTTCCAGCAGCAGATCAGAGGTGCCTAGTCCACAGCATGCCTCCCATCATCTCCACAAATGAAGAATGCGATAGGACCGGGCCACACTGTATAACTACAGCATATACTCTGCATTTAAAGCACCTCCTTGTTATATATAAATTCAGTAGTGCGTGTACATAGACAATGCTTAGAAATACCCAGCAACGTTTTTAATGGATATCACATGGGGTGAGGAGGAAACAGCTCTGTGGAAATGCTCTTTCTCACTGGTGGCATGCTCATTCCACGCAGCTTTTTCTTACATTGTATCACAAAATTTAAGAGTCATATATTCTTGAATGCCCTTTTTATTTAGATGTTTTCAATGTTTTTCTTTTATTTCTGTAAGAAAAACACAGTAACAATGTCTCAGAGGAAGACTAAATCATGCTAAAGATCTGCTTCTAAGTTTCCCTTTACATAGAATATCTTGTTTTTCAAATAAGGTTTTGGCTTACAATGTTCATTGTTTAAAATGATGCTTGTGTTTCTGCAGAGTACACTGGCTATATAAATGGAAGGCTTTTCCATTTTGCTACTCAGCAATTGCACTGGGGAGACTTTATTCTAATGAAACGATCATGGATGTGAACAAACATTCTTCATCACACCATTGTTTCTAATGGTGGGGAACTAGAAATAGCCCAAATGTCCAATCACAGACTATGTAAGGGCTTCACACCCACAGTCTGGATTACACGGAGGCAAGGCACTGAATGACCTGGGAGTATGCACTGTGCACACAGCAATTTAAGTAAAATAAATTTACAATAAATGTTCACTAATACATTCAGAAACATCTATATTCTAGGAGATAGATAGTTTGGAATAATTTCTAGCAGATTTCAATAGTATTTTCACTGGGAGTAAGACTTGCTTTCCACTGCTTTTCTCTCTCTCCAAAGCTTCAAGTGATATACAAGTGATTGGACTTTTAAAGGGTAACATTGATGTTAGGGGAAAGGATTGTGCTCTCCAAAATGTGTGCAGCAGGTTCATGGGCACATACATTGGGTGAACCAGACATAGACAGACAAAGGCATGATGCACCGCCAGCCTACAGATCTACACATACCCAGCACTCAAGCACCCTGTGAGACGTGCTCCTTTTTGGTGCTGTGCCTGCTGTAGGACATTATTTTATTAACGCATTTTACCTAATAACTGTCTAGCACCCAAATTTGAGGCAGAAACTAATATTATGGCACATTTTAAGAAAAGCCTGTAGGAGATTTATTATAGGCTACTTGCTCTATGAACTCTACCTCTTTTATTCCTCTCCACCCCCAAAAGACTGAGATGCCTGTCTTGATTTTCAAATGTGTTATGACAACTTATAGGCAAACAGTAGTGTGTCAAATGTCGAGTCCCTTGAATGCTTCACTCAGCTTCCCCAGTGGTCATCTCTCGAAGAAGCATCAATTGTACCAAATACCAGAAATAACAAGTTGGCATTGCTATGGTGCTTTAAGTACATTAAAGACAGTGCATCACTTTGCCACTTTCTGTGTGTCTTAAATTAAATGTGCATCACTGATAGTCACATTCATGTGAGCCCTACCACACTGCCAAGATGAAGAACTGTTCCACCATCAGAAGAAATTCCTCCTTTCTATTTGCACCCATCTGCCCTTCCCCCACATGTGTAGGTGACACCCTCTGTTCTCTAAGAGTTGCCTGCCTTCTGTGATCTCATGTTTTTGCCATGAAAGAAATGGATACAATGACAGCATGAAGGAAGTGGTGTCAGTAGCAATACAAATGGAGGTAGCAGAAGTTGTGAGCAGAGAATAACAAGTCACTTAGCTCTTCAATACTGTCAGGACTTTGTTCAGGATTATTATTTTGAGAAAGAGACTCAACAATCCCTGTGAGTAGAATATCTGGTTAGTTTTTAAGAACGGACTTGCTCAGCAATGACTCTAATCAATTTTTTTTATAACGTTTATCTATCAGTGTTACCCTAAAGTCTTCGTAAGAATTAGAACTTGGGATTGGGTGTAGTTCAGTGGTAGGATATACCATTAGCATGCACAAGGTAACATGTGTGTGAGCATTCACATGTACACACACACACAATTAGGAAGAAACAGGATAAAGGAGGTATCATATGCTTCCATTTTCCCATTATTCCCTATAGAAACAAGAAATGCTAAATCAATATTTCTCAATTGACCAAGACTGAACTTCTGGCATTAGCTTTATTTTCCTTCAACTTCTTTCCTTATTGTGCTTATATAAGTCCTTGTCTTAAAGGGGAAAAGTGTGTTAGGCATTTAAAATCAAATCATCATGAAAGTCGTTAATTAAAAGTGACAACACGGGCTGGAGAGATGGCTCAGCGGTTAAGGCACTTGCCTCCAGTGCCTAAGGCCCTGGGTTCAATTCCCCAGGACCCACATAAGCCAGACCCACAAGGTGGTGGCCCTGGTTCTCTCTCTCTCTCTCTCTCCTCTCTCTCTCTCTCTCTCTCTCTCTCTCTCTCTCTGTATGTATGTATCTGCTTGAAAATGAATAAATAAAATATTTTTTTAAAAAAGTGACAACACTAAGTTTCATACAGATGTACTCAAAGAATAGTACTCTTGTCCATGGATTCTTTCATTTAGCCTGATATTTTTGAGATTCATCCATATAGTAGCATGCATCATTATTTCATTTATTTTCATTGTTGAGTCCTCCATTGTGTGGATAAGGTATACATTTATTCTCTTATTAATGAATATTTGGGTTGCTTTCCAGTTTTAGCCTATTATGATTAAGGCTGCAGTGACCATTCTTATGCTAGCTTAAAAATACTGATTTCTCTTGGACATGTAACTGGAAATGGAATTGTTGGTTCAGTAGGTGGGTATTTGTTTAAGTCATTGGAAAATGTTGACCCATGTCCCAAAGTGGTTAGATGACATTTTCAAAACTAATAACTAGTGATAGAGATCAGGAAAGTGGTTACTTCTGGGTGGGGAGGGAGTTACTTACTAAAAGAGATATGAAGCAATTTTCAGAAGTGATGGAAAGTTCTGTGTATTTCTAAGTAAATGGTCATGTGACTACATATAACTCATACCCCAACAATTATTTGAAAAAGATCTAAACTCTGTGATCATTTAGTGCATATCACATCTTATTTTCCCTTCACCACTCAGCCACACACCACTAGTTCTTTGAAGACTTATCCAGAAGTCACCAACTTTGCCTTCCACAATAAAATAGAACCCAATTATTTCTCATCAGTCTTTCAAACATTGAAATGGTAAAATGAATACTTTCAGTTCCTCAGTTGACAGAACCTGCAGAATTCTCAACTGCTTTTGCTCCTTCGAAGGTGAGAGGTAGGAAAGGAAACCAGCTTCTATGCCTGTGCCCCACACCTGGGGAGGGAGGCACTATCCAAAGATACAGCTGGGGTGGTCTGGCACCAAGCAGCCAGTACTCCTTCTCTGTCCATCAAAGTCTATTCAGACTGATGGCAGCTAGAGTCTGTTCATTTTTCTCTTTTGCATAGGCCCGGAAAATGTTCTGACATTCGTGTGACTCTATTCAATTTTAAAATTAAATCGACACCATGAAATTTTAGTGATTTCAGCATACCAGTCCAACACATTAGTCATCTTTCTTATCCAAGCTACCACCCACAGCTGTCCTCCAGACACACATGCCATAAGCATACCTTCCCCCATCCCATATGACTATCCCAATCCTCCAAGCCATTGCAGTTATCCAGGGCTTGTTAAGAGGAGGGCCTTGGTGTTATCACTCAGAGTAACATTATGGATTAGGACTTCTTAGGAGAAAATGAGGTAAAGAGCCATTAAGGACTATGTCAGTGTCACACAGCTAAAATAAATATGAATCCTCTCCAGGAAGCATAGTCTTTAACTGAACTCTTTTGCCTCTAAGATCTGATTTAAAAATATACTGAGAGCCAGGTAAAGTGGTGCATGACAGTACTGAGAACTCCAGGTCAGCTTGGGCTACATAGAAAAACCTTCTCAAAAGAAACAAATTAACAATAGCAGTAAAATGAGAACAATCTGGGATAGGGTCCTAGAGATCACCACTAACTTGCTGTTGTGTGAATGATATGATATATGTGCAGCCATTTATTCAACAGGTACCACAACCCCATTGCTGCATGCAACTTCATTTAAAACATCAGCAAATGTCTTGTATAAAGATGGTATCCCTACAATTTAGAAACATGAAAGAAAATGACCATTTAATCTATTAAGATAAACATTTAAACACTTTTGTGTACATTGCAAATAGTTTCACATCTACTATCTCATCTGTGTTTATTTGGTACAACTTCTCTAGTATATATACATCCTGGATTTTTGGTCACTTCTATCTTTCCTTAAATGCTCATAAACCACATTATCATGTTTTCTAGAACTTTGCTAGGATTCATTGGGTAAATTCTAGGAAGAAAAACAAATTAAAAGAAAGAAAAAATATAATGAGTATGTATAATGTCTACTAACATTAATACTTTTTGCTCCAAACAGTATTATCAAGAAATAGAGGCAAAGAATTGGACAACAGCTCAGGGCTTCAAAGCTCATCTCCCCCAGGTATTTTTCTCTTTAAGATGAAGAAATACAGGTCCAGCAGGCATGGTAGCATACTCCTATAATCTCAGCACTGTGGAAAACTGAGACTGAAGGACCTCAAATTCAAACCAGCTTGGGCTACACAGTTAAGACCTTGTTATCAATCAATCAATCAATAAATAAATAAGAAGTAGGGAAAGAAAAAGGGAAGGGAAAGAAAAAGGGAAGGAAGAAGGGAAGGGAAGGGAAGGAAGAAGGGAAGGGAAGGAAAAAGGGAAGGGAAGGAAAAAGGGAAGGGAAGGGAAGGAAAAAGAATGGAAGGGAAGGGAAAAGGGGAAAGGGAAGGAGGAAGAGAGGCCTAGAGATACTCCCTGATATTCTTAAGAGCCTCCACCTAATTCTGGTCACAGCTGATCCTGAAGTAACATGTCCTCATCTCCAGCTAAACTGCCAGCTGTGGTACCTGCCTTTCCTTTCCCTCAATTCATTCTTGAACACTTTCCCATGATTTTGCATTCATATGCTCAAGCCTTAATACTTTTGTTTGCTCTGGGCTTTTACCATAATGGTCTATTCCTCATTTGTAAATAAATTCTTAGTTTAGCTATTTGTAATTCAAACTTTTTCATAGGCCTCAATCATCTGTGTTTTCTTTGCATCTTTTCCCACTGGAAGTAAGTATAATTTTGTCATTTGGAGTCACCATGCTTTCTAAAACAGTTTACGCTTAAAAATAAAATCTCCATATATCTCACTTCAACTTAAATCAGCACCAAGTCAGTTATGTTCCATGAGTGTTCACTGACATGTCCACACTTATCATTCCTCTGAATGACAGAAAACACATGGCTTTGGCCTCTTGTCACTGCTCATGTTTGGACTCAAGAGCTTGCCATGCCTCGTCCTCCTGTTTCCTACATTATTGTTTTTGGTCCAGAGGGACCGACAGCAGTGTGTTGTCTCCTTTATAGGAACTGTAGTTTCAGCAAGGTGGAAGTTTGTCAGATGCTTTGATTGCAGCAAATGAGACACAGATCCATCTATGCAGGCATTCACCTCATGTACTTCACTGTCCCCAAGTTCAACCTTTACTATAAAGGACAAGTGGACATCCACCTGTTCGTCACATCCCACATCATGGTATGGCATAGGCAGGTGAGCCCTGGCAGGCTCTCCATGTTCTACTCACATTTCCTGAAAGAGGATCTAAAGTTATGACTGTCTTTATCAGCCTGTTTCCTGTGGTTAAGCAATTGGCAGAGAGTAAATAAAATTAAGTAGCTGTAGCTTATAATAGAAAGTTTTGGTCACCTAGCAGACAAAAATGTTTCTACACTGAGGCTCCCATTGCTGTTTAAAGAAGAAAACCCAAATTCTGGTAACTTTTACACAAGTGTTTGGAAAGCCTTTCAGATGCCTGTCCACTGCTCCCTGTCATGTCTGAAGTCATCTCTTGCCTCCTCTTAGCATCCCACTTTCAGGTCTGTGAGCATTGGCATGGCTTCATTTCTGAACCACTTCAAGAGAAGCAGAGGTAGGATGGGAGCCAATCACAATCACGCCTCTTCACTCTGCAGTCAGGCTGGGGGCTTCCTCTCGGAGGTGGCACCTGGATTTCTCAAAGGCCTTTAGAATAAAATCTAAACTAGATACAAACCCTTTGAAATCTGGCCCATACCCAGTTCACCCCAAACATCTGCCATCCACTGTGCCTTTCCTCCAACCCCCTGCTTTGTAGGACACAAGGAATCCTCACACTAGCCCAGCAAATCATGCTCCTCCCTGTGTATCTCAATGCTCACATTGGCTCAGGCCGCTTCACAGTCCGTGTCAGTTCAGATACCCCCTCCTCCTGGAAGGCTCCCCTCACTTCTCTGCGCGGGTGAGGTATCCCTCCACCTCAAGTGAACGTCTGCATAGTCCAATGCTTTACAGTAATTGTCCCTTGTTTGCCATACATGATATGCTTCAGGAGGAAATCTGTTTCTTTATCACTTTTTGCTCATAACACAAAAGCAGTCCATTTGATGAATGAAATTCTAAATTAATATACTAACATCTCAAACCTCTTGATACTGGCTTCCTTCAGTTTGGTAACATTTATGTTAATTTAGCTCCTGGAAGGCAGAAGTGATTAGCGTGCATAGACGTTCTGAGAGGCAGTCAGGAGTGCATTGCTTCTCAATAGTATGTCCTGCAATTTCTCTTTGTTTCTGAGTTCCAGTGGGATGTGTGAAAGATTACGAGTGTTCTAGCCTAGATGTCTATTGGAAACAGCAGTGGTACAGAAAGTATGGGAAGAAAGCAAACACTACCAGCTGACATAAGGGTGAGGAACAGTAGAATTTCCATCTAGAAACAAGGAGAGCAAGCCACACCTCTCTTGGCTCCTTAAAGACCCTTTGTTGGAAGGCTTCAGCTGAAAGCAAAGGTCATCTTAGGGAGAGTGAGTTTTCAAAAGTCATAATGGGCTCATAAGAGCAAAATTTCAATGCAATGACCTGGAAGAAAAACTCATGGAGCAAAACTATAAATATAATAATACAATTTTCAGTTAATTCTCTTGTGTTCACCAACCAAGGATAATAATCAAGATGCAATTTAAAATGGATTATTAGTGTTCCTACACATGAGATAGGTTAATTGGTGGTTATTTTTCATATCTATAATTCTAAGATATTTTCAAGGGAAGCATCTAGCAGAAAAACTGCCACACACACACACACACACACCACTCTCAGATAGTGGCAGCTCAATGTAAGAATATAAGAGTACTTGATTGAGCACAGATGTTCCCAATGACTACTCCAGTGCACAGGACACAGGGCTTGCTCTCAAAGATAGTCTTTCTCTGCACGCATGAAGTACCAGTTCATCTTCATTATATATAGTGTTTGTGTGTGCACTGTATAATGTATTTCTACATTAGTGTGAAATCTAATCTGGTCATATTCATCTCTGCATCTAGATGTACCTAAAAGTTTGTGTCTTTAACATAATATGGTTCAACAGATCCTTGATAAAATAATTTCAGAAAGTTATCATAATTACTCTCTGTAATACTTTTAGGTTATGAAGAAATAACTACAGGTTGAACATTTGTAACCTAAAATTTCAAAATTTGAAATGCTCCAAAATCCAAAATTTGTAAGTGCAACTCATAAAGTTTTGGAGTTTGAAAATTTTTTGATTTTGAATTTTTAGATTAGGGATACTTAACAATGCAAACATTCCAAAATGCAAAAGGAAAAAATAATCCTCCAAACTCTGAAACACATCTGGTTCCAAGCCGGTAGCCCTTTTCTTGATTAGGCAGCAAGTTGGTATCGCCTCTACCAGATACACGTTCATATAAGCCCAAATCATGTGGCACTCACAGACACTCTTGAAGCCATACCCAGACAAAAATAAAAACCAAAGGAACAAAAGCATTAACCATTTCTGCTTCATAACCTGTTTGTGGATTATGCTACCATTACTGTCCCATTATGAGACACTGTCCTCGTGCAGATGTCAGAAAACATTCTGTTACCATTCACTCCTATTCATGACTGGATGCAAAGAAAACAGCAGAAATGGAGCATTCTTAAATGTTTGTTGCTGTTGTTGGTTCCAGACAGTGTGAGGTCTTTGGCCACACCTTCAAAAAGCCAATTCCAGGTCCCCTTTCAACCAAAGAGGAAAATTCACTGAAGAAATAAAAAGAACTGATACACAGAACTTTAAAAAAAAAAAGCCATCTGGGATTTGAATGATTCAATCGAGAAATTCTACACGGCCTTAGTAATTTTGGGCAGCAGGAAGAGCAGGCAACATGCGTTCAACTACACCCAGAAAAATTCATCTTATGCAGCAAAGCCAAACACCAGATGTGATTTGCAACTTTTGGACTGGATTACCCCAGAAGGTTTGTCAAAGGGCCCTTCTGTGGCTGGTGCCTTGGAGCCAAACACGGCAGTTTCACTGATGATTATGGCTGGCTAGGGAGGAACATTACCTTGGTAAATGACGATAACTGGGCAATAAGGATTACAAAAGCCAACATAAATTTAAAGGGTTTGTGCATGTGCCAACTCTGTGAAGTACAGATGTATGCGTTTATGAAGGGTCTTCTCCATCATCAGAGACGAATGTGTTCATGCATGCAGTTCTCTTTGAAATGTCATTCATCATCAAAACTGATCACTACACATACAACCCATCACCTGACAGCCTATCATTTGTTCTTAAGTGACCTCGAAGGCCTGGTCCTCTCAGCAGATCTATGCCTTTGTATCCAAATCAGCAAGGGTGTGACTTGTGATTATAAGATGAAGCCACAGCTCACAGTAGCAGTGCAATGGTCATTTCTTCTTTGAAATAGCAGTTGGTTCATTGGCTCAACTTTTACACCTTGAGTTCTCTTTATACATTTGCCTGGCATCCCTGTCTTTCCCTTCCCTAACAGCTAGTCCAGGGAAGGGAGCTGGGTCAAGTTTAGAGTCATGAAAAGGGAATGACAACACTTCAAACCTTTTACAAACACAACCTAGTGAAGTTGCTTGTACCTGTGGCATCGAAACTCACATGTAATATTTGATTGAAAAGCACTGTTTTTGAGGTCTGGACAGCCTGATGCTAATAAACATAACTCACAGTTACTGGGGCTCCTGACATCTCAAATCCCTTGGATACTTGCTTCCTCTTCAGACATAAATGGAAACAGACTAACCCAAAAGTAGGGTATCCAGTGACCATTTCACAGGAACTGGGATGATAGTTGAATAACTTGTGCTGACTACAGAGATTTGGGCTATGAACAAGCAGACTCTGCTAAACAGTATCAGCAAAGGCATATTTTCTGAAATTCTCAACAGAGAGTGAATTTCTTTATACCTTTAGTTTTCAACCTATGGATGAAAGTACACAGTTCTTCCTTACAGGAAAGTTTATTGCCCAAGATTTAGGATGAACACTAAAAAGTTAATGGTGGAAATGTCCAAAAGAGCTTGGATCTGTTTTTCTATTGTTAGAAAGAGCACTAAGGTGAAAGTGGCTCTGAATCTGTTACAGACTGAAAGTAAAGTGTCCCCATAGGTTCATGTGACTGAACACCTGATCTGTAGCTGGTGGTACTGTCCTGGGAGGCTGTACAATCTCTGGGGAATAGGTCCAGCTGGCAGATGTAAGCTTCCAGGGGCAGGCCTTTGAGAAGTACAGACCGCCTTGCTAACAGCCCCAGCTCTATGCTTACTGGTCCACCTTGATGTAAGAAGCCACAGCCACGAGCTCCCACTACCGCGAAGCAAACAGCCCCATCATGACATGATGGACTGAAACCATGAGCCAAAATGAACCCTTCTTCTCGAGAGTTTTTAATCAGGTCTTTGTTCCTGCCAATAAGAAAGGTGACAATACACAAGTTTGTCTAGCATTTCTATTTTCAGATTTGCAAAAATATCTGAACATTCTGCTGATAAAACTCAACATGCCTGTTTCTAACCTCTTTCTCTCTCTGTATCCTATTAAAACTATAGTTAGTTTTAATAAAAGGACATAGCATTGCATTTGGGGAGTTATAGAACTAGGCTCTTATTTTGATATTTCAATTGACATTTCATAAAAAAAATTTGCTACTTGAGCAAGATTGATCAAGACCAGTGAAGTTCAGGAGTAGCAATACAACTCCTATTCTGTGTTCTACAGTTCTAACTATTAAACATTACACTACTTTACCCTTGCGACCCATTACTTAACCTTCTAGTCCTTAGCCCTATTTCTAGAGAAAGGATGCAAGGCTTAGAAGGTTAAGTAATTTGAGTTTGTTCAGATAGGACTGGAAAGATGAACCTAGAACTTGTCTCAACTACTCACCACTGCCCATGACTGCTTTTTCGGATCCCCAGGGATCATTAACTAGAGACAGGCAGAACTAACTACTCCCAAATGTACTGTGTAGTCCACACATTCACATTCATTTGTGCTATGACATTCTTCAAGAATTGAAATGCAAAAATGATAATGAATATGAAATGCATGAACTCTTTTCCAAACTACCTTAATCTTTGAGACTGTAGTTTTCAACCTAGGTGGCCTATAAACTTCTTCTAAAAGGTAACCCAAAGCTTTTAACAACCTTCAAAATGACTTCTAAAGAAAGGCTTGGATGACCTCATGATCTTGAAAACATTGCTGTCTTTATAACAAATGTATGCCTGAAAAAAAAAGATGCTAAATCTCAAATGAAATGAACACTATATACCAAATCCCCTTTGTGTCTCAAGAAATCGAGCACATGTTGATTGAAGATGGAAAAGCATATTTTAATGCTACTTTCAGAAAACAAGCAAAAATAGATATATTTGTTCATTAAAGAATGATCAGAAATGAATTCTAAAAGACAATTTGGCATCACTGAAATTCTATGAACTCTGCCTCATAATTCATGCCTTTCTAAGAGCGGCAGAAGACATCACTTTAGCAAGGCTTACATTTATGGAAAACACATGGGCTTCAGAGCTAGCCCTGCTGATTTGGAGTCCCAGCTCTGCACTTGTCTTGGAATGTGTGATTATGCAACCTAAACTCACAAAACCTCAGTTTCTGATTCTGTTAAAGTGGATTAATTATCCCCTGGCAGTGTTACTGTGAAGGTAGAACTACTATGTATAACATGCTTGGCTAATGGTAGGTTTTCAATGAATTGTAGCTAATAAGAACAATGATATTAATTTTTTTTTACTTTGACTTATGTTTTTTTAATTTAATTTAATTTTTGTTTATCTTTATTGCCCAAAATTAGATATATTTATTGAGAAAATATTATGCTTATATTCCCATTACCCTCCCTTCAATCCCCAATCCCCTGGGTATCCTCCTCGGTGATATTAAATTTTTAAAAGTTATAACTACTACCACAAGCAGAGAAAATGTGATGTTCAGGAAGGTGGCCTGCAGTGGACTCCATTGGTTTTGATCCTGTAGCTTTCATATCATGTTTAACAATAAATGATCCTCTTTGCTCTTTTTCACTTATAATATCTACGTGGGTTTCCTTTGACTTCTTAGAGAATTCCTGTGACCAAGAATATTAACTCCTCAGCCATACAATAACTACCTACCAGATATGCTAGGTGATGAACTCAAAGCTTATGTCTGACAACAATGTGTTATAAGAACCCAGTCTATGGGCACTATTGCTGCTTCTGCTACTTCTGTCATGGTATACATGATGAAATCTGCTGCATAAGAACTTCCCAGTTATAATGCTGGTTAATAAACTGAAAATAGAAAGAGCATGAGAACTCAGAATGTCAAGACAGTATCTATACTTTCAGACAAATGGATAGAATTAAAAAAACATGAGACATTATCTCAAGGGCAAAATCAAAATTAGACTGCAGATTTTAAGGAGGTATGACCAATTAAATGGTAATCCTAGTAAAGACCCAGAATTTCCAAAGGGCTTCACTGTAATAGGAGTGTGGGAATGTCAAGGACTTTCAAACTCAAAGCCAAACCCCTTTTGAAAAACCCTGATGAAGAATGAGGAGAGGGAGAATACATGTGCCTTCCTTTCCCCAGAGCGTGTTCTTCTTTCCTCTCTCCACATCTTGCCATTTTTCTAAGTCCTCTTTGCAAAGGTCAGAAAAGCAGCACTAATCCCTTTGCGAACCCTTCCCAACACACTACTTAAAAATTCATCCATCTAACAAATGTAATAAAGAGGGACTGTTGTACCCATAAACCATCCAATAAACAGCTACCCAACCAGAGCATTCCGATTTGCAAAGATAACATGATCCTGTTCTGGGTGTGGCTCAATGACAGGGATGCAGGGCTGTAATTCAAAGTGCTGTCTCTGTTTCAGGCACCTCCTAGATAATAATAATAATAATTGTACTTGAACTGGAGAGTGAAGGACAGGATGCCCTGAAAACCATCTCCTCCCAGAGCTCACGCACCCACTTCTCACACAGGGCCAACAGCTCAGTCCAGGCCCTTTGGGCCTCTAGGAAAAGCAGCAAAGATGTACTGAAAAGAACCATTTCACTGTTTTGTGAGTTGAAGAATAGGAGAGACATTTCTCAGCAGCCTTGAGTGGCAGCAGTTCATCCTCAAGGACAGTAACTTCAGCAGCCACTTCATTATATTTCTACTGTAAATGTCCCAGCCTGCGCCCAGTCAGCACCAAGGCTCCCTTCAGAATTCAGTCAAGTTAGGTCATCTGCACACTACTGACAACTGCCGAACTCAACCCCCTAACGAGACATCTCGGCAACAGAATGTGTCCCGCCACTAACGAGGCTCTTTTTCCATGAATAATGAACCAGAACATCATCTCTGTTGCCAGGTACACAACATAAACAAAGCTCAACACAGGGCCTTGATAGGCTGAGTTTGTCCTCTTGCAATAAAGGAATTTTTCAAAGTGAGAGCCAAGTTTTAGTAGAGGGTGGGACAGGCTGTTGTAACAAATAATGCAAACATATGTTATCAGAATTTAATAAATCAGCTTTTGGTTATTGTGGAATGGAGGCTTGCAGCAGGATACATAGAGACAATGAATAACTCTAAATGAGTTCATTTTTTTAAAATCTGGCAATCCATTTTATAACACCAAGTTGATGATTTCTGTAATGAACTGCGATCTTCATGAAAGGAGACTTATGAGACTTGTGATCCCAAAGGCTTGGTTAAATCCTTACTTCTTAAGGCATGATTTATCAGATGGAGCACAGGTCACCACTGCTGATGCAAACTGGACTTTGCATTGGAAAAAGTGGACCTATGGCCACAGACCTGGGGATGATCCTTCAATGTATGAGCACTGAGCACAGTGCCTACAAGGACGTCTCATAGCCTAGATCCCCGAGCTTCAGCTACACTATGAGATTCCAGAAAATGCACAGAGAATGAAAGTGAAGTGATATGAAGCACAAACAGTCTTCACTCTATTTACTGAAAAGTGTTCCATAAATACACTGCTCTCTAACATCAGTTCCGTACTAAGTAGCATGTGTCTTGTTACACAAACTGTTCATGCCTGAACAGGCAAATGATGCCATCACTGACTGAGGGCTTTTACTTTCCAACAAGTTGAGCTAGAAATTGAGGTAAACAAAGCAAAAGCAAGCTCATCATACTTAGTTCCTTCAATGGCAGGAGACAGCAATTAAAACCCATTTCAGAGATTCCTTAAGAATTCTGTATCGATAATAAAACCCAAAAGATAAAATTTTCTCTGTAAGTTTGATGAATTCCAGGAAATTTGTGCTCTGAATAATTCTATAAATGAACTAATGATGCTTACAAAAGAAAATTTTTTCAGGCAAAAAATATTACATAGTATGAGTAATCACTCTGCAAAAACAATTTTACAAGCAAACACATTTATTTTATGGAGAGTTCCTGACATCAGGTAAAATAGTTCTAAAGAAATTCAAATCATGGCAGGTAAGTATGAGGTAATTTTTATACTAACTATGTAGCAAAAAGTGATTTCACAGAGAAGAGCATTATGAACAGAAATGTTTTAAAAACCTCTAGAGGTATCTGTGTGTCTATCTTGCAAAGCAGAATAAGTTTTGGACTTCAAAGTCCATATGTAAGGAAATAAGGATGTTCATTCTTCCACTGATAAAAATACCTGTGGTAAGGGAAGCCTGACTGGTCTTCAAGCACTCACTGCACTGTCACAAGTGCCAGTGCCACCAGACAGTGATTGTAGCGCACCTGTGTGCTGTCATAGGAAGACTTCCACCTGTCAGTGCCACCTCAACTTTGCATGTATCACCTCCAGACCAGCCAGCAGGACAGCAAGCAGTGTACAAATAACTGACTGGCAGGGGGAGGACCAGGGGAGTCTGTGCCAAGGAAGAAAAGGAATGGGGCATAAGCCATATGATATTTCTGCTCATGCCGAGCATCAAGTTTAAGACTGTAGAAAATCCCATTATAACACTGTGGGTGAAAGTCCTTTGAGAAGAGAGTTATCAAAGTGCTTCTCACTAGGAATGAACTTCCCAATGTAATCAGCTGACTATACCAAGAAGAGTTGGGTTCCTAAACACATAAAGATACCCAAGGACTTACCATCATACTTTGCTAAAACTGCCTGGACATCAGCATATGCTTGAAGTTCCAGAAGGGCTTCAAGAAGGTTTTCATGAATGTTGAACATGCTCAAGAGGGGGAACTCCTTCATTAACTAGAAAGAAGGAAGCAGGGAGTAATTAATACAGTATGACCTCCTTATGTTTTGATGCATTTAATTAAGGTATAAGACATGTTTTGATATACATATACAGAGTAGAATCATTTTAAGAAAGATTTCTTATTCATATAGTATAATTAATACTGATTTGTAACATTTCTATAACATGACAGTATTATATAATTCTTAAAAGGGGATAATTAATACTGGATCATAAGCTTCACAACAACTATCATTTTTAAAGCATGAAAATTTTCTTCCTGATATTTTAGAAAAATGGTAAGCATGAATTTGTATAAATCTAGATTGGAAGAAAATCAAAAAGAGAGAGGCTTAAAAAACAGAAGATTCTCAATAACAAAATATTAAAGGCCAAATCAAGTAAAGACTGAAACATCTCACAGACAGTAATACTCTGTCCCAGGTAGCTGGTAGCTAAGGTAGTTTAGGGAGGAGTAGGAGAGCAGAAGACTCAGCAAGTGGGACCAGTCTTTCAAGCAGTCTGGTGGAACAGCTGAGAAGATGTAGAAGCAGATAAAAGGTGACATGGTTGAGAGACAATTTCATGGTAGGGATGGGGTAAAGAAGTTCACAGGTTTCTGCCTCATGGCCTCAGTAAGACAGGAGTCAAGGTCATCTGCTGGGACCTAGAGAAGAACTGTCTGGAAGAAGTTTAAAGGTGGGGTGAAAACACAGAACAGCAACAGGAGAGATCTGCTTAGGGTAAGGTATCTTAAGGGTCTAACAAATTAGAGATCATGCATTCATAGAAGGTACAGCAGCCATGGATGCCACATTTCAGCTAGCAGAGGCCAGCAGTAGGATGTAGCAACAAGATGCCAAATGGTTAGGTTGAGGCTGGCAGATGGAATGGGTTCTGTGAAGAGTCAGAGCAACAGAGTTGTTTGTAACAATAAAGGAATTATTAATTAAAACCATGCCCAGAGCTCTTAGGCTATTTTCAGAGGAAGAGAGGTCCAAAGATATTAAAACAATAGCGCTGAACATCACTAGAAAGGAAGGAAAAAGAAGATCAAGAATGGCAGAGTAAATCTTGTCTTAGACAAAGGCAAAATTGCATCTTAAAAGAAACATAACCAGGTTTTTTACAGAGCAAATTCATATTTGGTGCTATTCTATTTAATCCCCTATGTAGACAACTGTATTCTATTATAACCCTTAGAAGTGATATCCTTTTTGATATCAATGTCTTTACAGCAATTATGCTGAGAGAAGCAATACTAAAAATTAGTCTATTCACCACTACGCAAGAAAGAGTGGAAGCATTGCATTGCCTATCTAGTTCTTTTATTAAGAACATTTACCATATTGCCTTCTTTTTGAAAGATAAAAACCATTCATCATATCTTTTTAAATGTTCTGCAAAGAACAAGAACATCAAATTACACCAAAAAAAAAAAAAAGAAGGAAAGAAAAAAACACCTATCCCAATTATTCTGAGTTCAAGAAGACCCAGAAAAAGGTCTGTGTTATTTTCACTGTTGTTAAGTGCAGAGAATAAAACAACACCACACATTATAGGTGTTCTGTAACCAATAAAGTATTTCTTGTTCTGGTTCATTTTGATTCTGTTTGACATTATCCTTTGATTTTTTTTTACTCTTTCTCATTAAAGCTTGTTGGAATTAAAGCTCTTTGCCATTCAGCAGTTGGCAACACAATAAAGACATTCTCTGATCTGTAACGTTTAAACATTTATCACTTTTGACCAAGTTTTCAGGTAATAATCAAATCTCAAGGACACCAGTCATATTACGTAATTTGAAAATGCAATTCCAAATATTAACTGAAGTTTAAAAACTGTGGCTTAGTCAAACATTCACAAACACAGAGGTCCCAGCTGGTCACAATGAACTGGAAGATGCTAGAATCTTGGGCAACAGGGCTTTCACAGGGAAGCATGGACAGCATATGCTGTGTTCAAAAACATAATCACCAGCAAAAGCGTTTTAGACACCAAGAATGTCAGAGAGGTAACGTAAATCACACACTAACTTGGGAACTTAGTTTTCTCCCTGTCTCATATGAACAAGCTTCATAAAAGAAAAGCATGATATTTTTACAAAATGTATTGTATCCTGCCCCCTTTCCTCCTTCCCTCCTCCCCTCACAACAACAGCATACTCTTCATCTCATAGATACAATCTGGCTCCACTCCCCACAGTTTTGAGTCTACTTATCCCACAATTCTAAAGGGCTTATATTGCTTCTGTTAATACCCCCAGCCCTTTCCTGTCTTGACCTCTGCAACATTTGACAGATTGATGAGTTTTTTTTTTAACTCTTTGCTCTGTTGGCTTCCTAAAAAAAAACCATATATATAATTTTTCATGTGGTACATAACTCAGAGCTCCTTCTCTAATTTCCCTTTATCTGTGCTTAGCTATAAGTCATCTCTCAGGTTATGTCCCCTGTCTCCTTATCCTAAACACCTGATATTCAGATACCCTTTTGTGTTTAGGATTTCAGCACCACCATTGTTATGCACATGGATCCCACTTCTGAAATCCTACTCTGCCCTTTCTCCTAAGAAACTGGATTCATTTGTAAACTATGTTTCTGACATTTATACCTCTAGTGCTCAAAGAGATCGCACACTCTGCTGAAAGTTCTCCTCTCCCACAAACTTTCAAACTTATTCTTCCTTCATCAGAGTGCTGTTAATCAACAAGTGTCTTCTACTTAGTCACTAAAGCATTTCACAACCCCCCACACCAAGGCCCTTAAATTAATATGTAAGAAATGCTGGCAGCTTTCAAGTTCACACAAAACTGTTAGGCAAACAAACACCTTAAAATCAGTACAGTTTCTTTCCTCTGAGCTTGATGCCTTAGCTTAGTGTATGTCCTCACACTTTACCTAAATTTCTCCAATAACACCTTAGTCTACACATCTCAGGATCACCTTTCCTTCATGCACCTTCAAAACTAGACTATCCCATCAGATCACAGATGACTGACATGGTTAGATATACCCCAAAGGAAACTGTTAAATGTGGACATAGATTTACAAAGAAGCTGTTTATTACATTGTTATAGTAAAAAAAAAAAGTAAGCAACTTAAAATATAACTAATTATGAGACATATAAATATTAACAAGATGAAATCATCTTTTAATGACTGTATAGTCATTAGAAATTAAGTTCTCAAAGAATTTGTAACAGCACTACCTGGGAAACGCTGTCAAGCACTACTAAATTATAGAAGAACAGGACAGGAGCTGGGGAGCTGGCTTAGTGGATAAAGTGCTTGCTGTGTAAGCATTAGTACTGGAGCTTAGATCCCAGAGCCCATTTGTACTGGATGCTGTGGCACCACCCCAATGTGACTAGGGTAAGAGGGGAGGCAGAGATAGGAGAATCTCCCAGAAACTGGAAGGCCAGCTCACCCAGAAAACACAGCAGTGAATGAACAAAACCCTACTTCAGAACAAGGTGGAAGGAAGAACTGATACTCCAAGTTATCCTCTGACTTCCTCGTGTGCACCATGGCACATGTGTGTTTGCACTCACACACATCCTCATACACACATATCATATCCATACATGCATGTCTAGAGAAGGGAAGAAGGAAAGAAAGAGGGAGGGAAGTGAGGGAGAGAAAAGAAAAAGGGCAGGATAAAAAATATTTTGCAAAAAGATCATGCTTTTCTTTAATATGCTTTTGTATAAAAACAGAAATGTTCTAAAATATTTTAACACTTGTTACTTCTTTTTGGTTAGATTTAAGGTGATCTTTATGTTTTCCTCCATATTTTCCATAAGTTTAAAGGGCATCCACGTGTATTCCATACACTTCAGAGGGAGAGTGACTGTTTTTAAGAATGCCAGCTGCTCATCAAATTCAAGATATAATCCAAACTCCTGTGACAAACAGCTGCTTGTGACCTGCCTCTGTCTACTGCTGCAGCCTCATTTCTACTCACTTCAGGGACTTCCAGTTCATCGTCCATCAGCTCCATTCATTTCTCTATCTTCTCACCCTTCCCTGAGGTGCTCGCCTTCAATCTCCAGTCAATCCAAACAACTTCTCAAATTCCAGGACACCTCTCCTCTTCCCCTCCAGCTACTAAGCATTCCTCACCTGAACTCCCAGGGTTCCATGACAACAGTCCACTGTTCCATTTTCCTATGAGCAGGAATGCCACTGTCTTATTGCTGTGTTTTAGTAAGTGACTGAGCCCCAGTGGATATGTAAAGCATATTTCATGATTAGACCATTCTTTATAGTTCCGTTCCCTTGGGGAGGGAAGGACCCATTGTGTTTGTGTTGTCCCAGGTCTGCATCAGGCTCTTGGGTTATATATCCCTGAACATGTTCGGTCAACATTGATAACCTGCTGTTGTCTGTGTCCTAAAAAAAAGGTATAGCTAGACCCTGTAAGTTTTAACTCAATGTACTGAAGCATTTTCTTCCACTTAGAGCTGCTTGGATATGAACTAGATGGTCTACCAGGGGAACTGTTTATACTGGGAAAGGCCAGTCACAAGACAAGGACACAAACTGCATAGTTTTAAGGAAGGAATTCCCGGCTCCTAAGCACATCTTAGCTCAGTGTTGAATCCCACTTATTCTCCCTTCTTCTGCAGTACTAAACTCTAGCTTTGTCAGACAAGGCTAGTCTGATAGTTTGAATAGATGTCCCACAATAGAATTTATTATAATTATATTTATTATAATTGTGAATTGTCTTCAGCCTTCTTTGGCCTGGCCTCCTGGGGTCTTGCCCTGAGGTATTTCTAAATTGGATGCAAAATTCTAGGGATACATAAGCAAAGCAGCATCAGAAACCCAAGCCTGGCAGCCCTGCTGTTTTGTGAGTCACAATGTGCTTGCTTGCTTGAGGTGCTGGTGGTGGGTTTCTCTCTCTGCTTGCTTCTGTAAAAGGGAGCCAGCCTTTTTCCTTAACTTCCCCCTGGGTCTGTTACTTCAATAAATACTTTCCTCCTGCAAATTGTGCCTGGTTTGGAGATTCATCCCAGCAACGTGTGACTGACTACGACAGCTAGTACACACCATTCGTAGAATTCCTTCTAGAATTACTAGCCAAACCATTTTTTTTTCTCAAACCATTTTCAACACCTGGAATGCCTTCCCTCCCCTCCCTCCTCCCCCATTTATAAGGCAACCTGTCAAAATCACCCACACTGCAAAGCCCAGATCAAATGCCACCTCCTAAAGTCACAGAAAATGAGAGCCAGGGGGACTAGTGGAGATCATCCAAATACACTCCTCGCTTTACAGACACGATCCCTCCCACCACTGCCCCACCAAAACACAATGAAGGCTGCAAATTCAAGTGACTCAGCCAAGGTTAATGCCGGGACAATGATTCAAACCCAGTCATTAGCACTGAGGCCAAATTTCAGCACATCACAGCTCCAGTCTCTGCACTGCCAAACCCAGGAGAACTGATCCACTTTATTTATGCTTCTGATACATCACTCAATTTCAGCCTTGTACTGTGTTTACATGGATTTAAGAAAACAGCCCCACTGCAGAGGAAAAAGTCCTAAACCTGAAGCTATTCCTGAGTCCTTCTCCAATCTCTGTCACTTAACACCTGTTTCATTTTATACAGATAATTATTTGTCTCCCTACACTTTGGTTTATTTCCACTCCGGGTCTCAGCTAATGTGGCATCTTCCAGGTTCTCCTCACTGCTTTATCTAGTATCACCACTCACTTCTTACATCTCATTTATGTTGCTTCGATCACTTTCTAAAGTCATCTTCTTTAAGTGGCTCAAGATTAGATATTTTAGAAAGTAAAACAGAAGGGATTACCTAGTAATGACAGGTATTACAAGGATTTGCAAACACTTCTGAAAAGGGGTAGGAAGCTACTACTTGGGGCTTTCCAAGCCATGTGGTCTCTGTGGCAACTACTCAACACTGATATTATGGGTCGAAAACAGCCCAGGGCAAAATGTCAATGAAAAAGAAAGGCTGTGTTCCCATAAAACTCTCTTTACAGAAGCAGGCAACCGGCTGGATCTGGACCATGGGCCTTAGATTGCCAAACCTTGGTTAATAGGAATAAAATTTAAAAACCAAAAGGTTTTCATAAAAAGCATTTCATGGTGACATCATACTCTAAATCCTAACATCTCTTACCCACAGCTGTTTTGGCAGACTGCAGTAAAATGAATCAAGGTCTGCCCTACAACCCAGCACTTCCTTCCAGCCCAGCTCCCTACAGGACATTCACCATATATCTCTGGGGAGTCACAGGCCAAGAAGTATGCTATAGGATGAGGAAACCCTGCCATAAAGAGAGAACCAAACATATGGAATGGGGTCTGCTCACATGACAAAATGTTATTCACCAGCCAAATGGAATGAGCTGGAACCTAACATATTTTCATGTGGACAAAAATCCAGCAGTTTTGAGTAAAGAAGTATGCTACAGAGAAATGTGTTTTAAAACAATTTACACAGAATCAAACCACATATGGGTCATGAGCATGACAGTGTAGAGAGACAAAGTGCACAAGCAAACTTGCAGCTCTGTGGAGGTGCTGATGGTGTGAATGCTGGTCATGTGGGAACTGCAGTTTGTCTTTATTGTGATATTGCTTTTAATTGAAAGAAAGTAAATAAAATGCAAAATCTTAATTATTGTTAACTTGTTACATGCATTATGCATTTTTAATTCTATGCAGTGTGGACTTTATACATTATTTTTATATGTTTCTATGTTTTCTGTTTCAGCAATAAGCTCACTAATTTCAAATGTAGTTCCTCCAATCCTGAGGGGTTCAATCTTCATCAGACTTTGATTTTGTTTTCTTAGGTTCTAATTACCTTTTGAGTCAAAATTGTTTCTTCATATATGGGGTTTGATGCTGGAGCTCCTTAAAGCTAGTGTCTTTAAAAAAAGGTAGTTCTGGGCTGGAGAGATGGCTCAGCGGTTAAGGCACTTGCCTCCAGTGCCTAAGGCCTTGGGTTCAATTCTCTAGTACCCACATATGCCAGACCCACAAGGTGGTGACCCTGATGCTCTCTCCCTCACCCTCTCTATCTCTGTATTTCTCTGCTTGAAAATGAATAAATAAAATCTTTTTTAAAAGGTAGTTCTGACTAAACAACATTTAGAAAATTTCCTCCCCCAAATAATTTGATCCAACAGATTTGACACAACGCACTTGAACTCTACAATGATAGTAAGCAATTGCTAATTTCACATAAACTAAAACCCAGAGTCCCACTTCCTTACTCTGCATATGAATTCCAGAAGGCAGTTCTCTAGCAGATGTACTCCGAGGAACTAGATAAATTGCTATTTCATCTCAAAGACTCTTCAGAGTTAAATCAACTTTAAAATGAACTCCTTCCTTATCTGACCCTTCGTGCTGAGTTTGAGGTTAGGCTTAGAAAAGGCTACATATAATAAGAAATTGTTTTCTGGGGCTGGAGAGGTTGCTTAGTGGTTAAAGGTGCCTGCTTGCAAAACCTGATGGCCTAGGTTCTATTCCCTAGTACCCATATAAAGCCAGATGCAAAACGTGCACAAACATCTGAAGATTCCAGTGGCAAGAGACCTGGCATGCCCATTTTCTCTCTCTCTCTCTCTCTCTCTCTCTCTCTCTGTGTGTGTGTGTGTGTGTGTGTGTGTGTCTGTCTCTTTCTCTCTCTCTCTTTCTTGCAAAAATAAATTTAAGAAATCATTTTCTGTTATAAAAATTCCTTCTTTTCCAGATTCTCATTGATACTTTCATAGCCCATTGTTTTCAAAGTAAAAGGCTCAACATGGAGGAAAAGGTACATTGTAGAAATCAAGTGCATTGACACTTCTGCATTAGAGAAATCTGGACTTACATTCAGGAACAGTGAGTTTCTTAGTTGTAGGCAAGCTCATATTTCTCATAAGCAAGAGAGGAGTTATACCTTCTTCACAGGACACACACAGCTTCCCCAGACAGAGTTTGGGGCCATCATTTTTAAATAATGTTGACACAAGTATACCACGTTTTTTATATGCTGTTTGTTTTGCTGACATAACTAGTTTCCTTTTGGTTTTTAGTTGCACAATACTTTGTAGCAGACCCCTGTTTGTTTATTTAAAAGTATAAAAATGACTTAGTGATATAACTTGTCTATTAACCAAAGACTACAATTCACATGGCAAGCTTGAATGAAAGCATACGATATAGAGGTCTGTTTTCTATAAGCAAAACCATTCTAAATAAATCTTTAAATTCACTCACTATCTAGCATGGTTTTGTTTATTTATTGTCCTCTGTCTTCTCCACACTGGTAATTGCCTTTTGCTGGCAGCAAGAAATTTATATGCCCTGTTTGCCCAAATATTACAGTTTACATAGAATGAAAATACTAACTCTCCTATGATTCCCCTAATACCTATGGGGAAGAACATGGGATGAGCCAAGGATAGAGTTTCAGTTTCAATTTTACATCATCTGGATATTGTCAGTTCAAGTTTATTTCAACGGAAGAATTTGAAGCACTTCTGAGGTTAACATTTATGAGCTCTAATGGGGAAAAGGAGAGTTAATTCACTGGATTGGAAATACTCTGTGGACATAATTTAGAAGTGCAGTCTGTATGCTTTGTCTCAGCTGACTTACAGGATGAAAACTAAAGTTTAAACTTTTCAAGTTTGATTTGCATCTACTTAAACATTTTATTAGTTTAGTTATCTGTATTGTTCTTTGAGTGAGAAAAGCAACAGGAAAATCTGTACATACTTTAAGGCAGAGGTAATTAAGAGAGTCTAGCCAGATTTCTACTGAGGTCAATGCAAGCTTAGCCTAATTAAAGTTTAAAGAATTTGGCCTGTATTATATTCAAACAGCAGATACTATTTTGTTATAGTTGCAAGTTTGACATTATTTAATTACAATTTCAAATAAAGGCAAAGATGGAAAATAGAAAAGACACTCCATGTTGTATGGTTTTCATTTTGTCAGATATTTTTCCTGACACTATGGACCATGAACTGGAATAATGAGCTACTTATTAAGTCCTCAGAGGCCCACAAGAGTTCCATTTACACTGATCACTATCAAATGCAACCTCAGGAGATTTAAGTATACATTATTAAGAATATGCCATTTTTAGAATTCATTCAAAGACAAACATTAAACTGCCTCTCTTGAAAAGTACCTTGGTCAAACGTGATCTGCAGAGATGGTGAGTTCCTGTCAGTTCTTCACTATAGTAACATGCGATGTAAATATGGAAACAGTTACAGGCAGGATGCTCTTCCAACAAGTTGTACTTCTTCTTCAAAATTTTACTAAATAATACAAGTTGTGTGTTCATATGTGACAGGCTAAGGTGACTGGGACCCATAGGTAACCAGACTCCACTTGCCTGACCTCCTCCCCTTGAGTGGGAGGTATATCTTACTAGGGTTCAAACTTAATCCTGAAACTGACTGGTCAAAGATAGACCAACCAGCTATCAACTAGAGAAGGAAGATTCTTTTCCTTTTCCCTCATAGCTGCCCAAAAGAGAGACATCTGAACTTTCCTCCAGGCCTAGGTAAGGTCCCCTCAGCACAGCCAGAGAGAGCTGTGGTGATGGGGCTCAAGGTTCTTTCCCAAGTGAACTTTTTTTCCCCTCATGTTGGGAGCCCTCTCATATTTTCCCTTCTTCCCCTTGCTGTGCTGGCCAGCACAGATTTTATAGATATGTGGCTAAACCCTCCCCAATGTTGTCTCTCCTCACTGGTGGCTGGAGATCTCAGTAACTTCTCATTTCTTTTTAAATAAAGTCTCCCACTCTACTTTATCCTCTGGTGGTCTATAATTTTAATTCTTTAAATTTATAGAACAAGAATCCAGGTACTTTTGAGTTTTAGGGTGCACTGGAATTAGCTGAGAACCCCAGTTTTCTGGGAACCCCATTACACATGTAGTACTCACAAAAATTGTTTTCAGTATAGAACGTCCCCTTGTGTCTGTTCCTCACTAGTTAAAGGTAAAACCAGCACTGCCTGGGAAGAACTGGGACATCTTCACTCTGTATTTCAATAACTGCCCTCCTTGTTAAGAAGTGTTTACTTCTATAAACCATCTAAGAACTTTCCAAAGCTCATCTTGTGACAGCACTGCTATTTTATGGTTATGACAGAGGACATTTCCCCTCCCTAAACTCTATGGTAAATTGTAGTTTAAGGAGCCCCATAGATTGATGCCCTTCTCAAATTCCTGTGTAACATGGAGTGAAACATGTGAGTTTCAGTTTAACCCACTTAGCATCTATTTGTGCCCTACCCATGGGATCATGAATAAATCTGGGATTTTCTGCATATTTTGAATGACTTGGAAGCTGGCCTATGGACAAGAGGACCATATGTATTCTTTCCTCTGTGATGACATGGCACTGTTCTCTTGCTCCAGGAATGGCCTCATGCAGCTACACATACTGGCCAATAATTATTGTCAGAAAGCTTTCCAAGCCCAAACCACCATCACTGTGCTTGGCAGACACACTTCCACATTCACATAGGGGACACCAATAGTAAATAACAAGAGTCAGGAGATTATCTTGTTTGGTTACCTGGAGCAGAGTAAAGAAATATTTAGCTAGCAGGCATCACATAACAAGTTCATACGGAAAATGAACCATAACGGAAGATGCTTTTAGGGAAATGGGCAGATGATCTTTACTACAAGCTGTGTGAAATTCCCCTACAGCCTGCTCTGCATGCCTTCCATGGCTCTCTCTCCTCTATCACTTTTTCATGCAACCCTACTGGTACCTGTATCCATGATTATATATTCCCACACATATCCACACACTATTTATATAATGCTGGACTATGTTTCCTGCTTCTTTTGCAGCTCATTTCTCACAAAATTTATAACTATTAGTGTCATGGTTTGATCCAGGTATCCCCCACAAACAAATGAATGTGTTCTGATAGATCGATCATCAGCTGATGGCAGTTTGGGTTTTACAACCTCGATGAAGCTGTGTTGTTGGAGGCGGGTTTATGGGGGTTATAAGCCAGCTTCCCCTTGCCAGTATTTGGCACACCTTCCTGCCACTGTTTGCAGTGCTGTGGCAGAGGTGATGTCCACCCCTCTGCTCATGCCATCGTTTTCCCTGCCAGGATGGAGTCTCCCCTCGAGTCCATAAGCCAAATAAACCCATTCCTCCACAAACCGCTTTGTGTTCTTTCTGCGCAGCAACTAGAAAGCTGACCACAACAATTAGGAAGGATATAAGGTTGGCACTTAGGTCCCACAGTGTATCCAGCCCTTGTTTAGCAGGTCCTGCTCCTCGGAACTTCCCATAATGCCCCAGCACCTGTCATTCTGCTTTGACCTGATTTTATGCCCTCACACACCAAAGATTTTGGCACCTGGATTCATATTCTTTCTCTTGACCTCAAAACTTAACTTTCAGTGTAGATGATTTCCATCCATGTGAATATCCTGTATGTCTGCTATAATTAAGCAACTCAAGGTCATGTTCAAGCTTTAGACCTCAAAACCATTAAAATTAAAATATGCCCTGCTCTGACCCGAGCATACTGCACTGAACCATTGATCACACGCTAAATTTCCTCTTTAATTTCACCAACACCACAAATGCCTGGTCCTTTTTTCTTTCTTTTCTCAGACCACTCCCATTACTCTTAATTTTTTTTTCTTTTCTTAATTCAGTAAGATAACATTCATGGATTTACTCCTAGCTTTCTAACTGCTCCTTCTCAGAATCCTTGATGTACTCCTCCACCACTCAGCCTAGCCCGACAATGTTGAAGACCATTGGGACTCACTTCTTCACTTTCTTTCCTCTTTTCTCCCTAAATACAAGATCTTATTCAATATTATGTCATTAAATTATATACATATATATATTATATATA
The DNA here is from genome assembly GCA_004024765.1 of Zapus hudsonius. NCBI lineage: Eukaryota > Metazoa > Chordata > Mammalia > Rodentia > Dipodidae > Zapus > Zapus hudsonius. The sequence continues at coordinate 12,509 of PVHP010002795.1, read as the reverse complement.
TAAAAGGATATAAATATATATGATATATATCATATTATATATATATCTTATTTGACTCTGAAATGTACTTACAGGCTCATGTTTTGAACACTTACTGCTCAGCTGATGGTGCTTTTGGGGAGGCTGTGGAACCTTTGGGACAAGAGGCCTAGCTGGTCACTAGGAGTCATCCATCAAGGTTACAGCTGGGCCCTTGGTCCTGCTCCTACGCTGCCTCTTGATGTGGCAACAATAAGCGTCTCTACCATGTGTTCTTGCCATCAGGAATATCACCACGGACTCTCCCATGCATTCCAACCCTCTGGAATCATGAGGTCAAACCTGTCCTCCTTGAAGGTGTTCTGTCAGGTATTCTGTTAGCTAAGTGATTCAAAAGTAATCAATCCAGTTCCTAAATTTCTCATCCCTTGAGTTGTATGACTACTCGCCATCCTGAAATCTCTACATGGAGGTATGTCGAACCACATCACCCATGTAGAACTCCTGCTTTACCATTATAGCTCTTCCTATCTAAGTTATCTATCCTGCACCAACATGTTTAGGAAAACAGTCTGTGCACATCTAGGACTTTCTCAATTATGCTTTTTCTTTTTTCAACACCCATAATGTATTTATTATCAATTCACTTCTCAAATATTCACTGAGCTGTTACTAAGTGCCAGGCACTTTTATACTAGGATACTAATACATAGATTAAAATCTGAAAGTGAAAATCTTTGATAGATAATAATACAAATGCAATATATGCGCTTTCAGATAGTGGTATGTTTTCAGAAGAATAAGACATGGAAGGGAGTTAGAGAATGGCAGTATAGTGCACACAGATGCAATTATTTATTTACTAAAGGAAGTGTGTTGTGTGTGTGTGTGTGTGTGTGTGTGTGTGTGTGTGTGTGTGTGTGCGCACGCGCCAGGGATCCTGCATCAGCAAACTGTAGACATATGTATTACTTTGTGCATTTGGCTTTTGGTGGGTATTGGGAAATGAAACCTGGGCCATCAGGCTTTGCAAGCAAGCACCTATTATCTACAGAGCCACCTTTCCAGCCCCCCCAGATGCACTTTTAAATAGAGCAATATGGGATGGCAGGATAGCCAAAGGTGACATTTCAGCAGGAACTGAAGCAGATGAAGGGAAGTACCTCAGGGAAAGGGTCCATCACGTATAAAGGTTCTGAGCTGGGACTGAGGCTGAAACCACCAACAAATACCAGAGGCCATATGGCTGTGGCACTGGGAATGCACAGCAGCAACAGGACTTGAAAGGCTGTTACTAGAATCCAAGTGATGGATGATGATGGTTTAGAACAAGAGAGTACTTGTAGTAAGGAATGGTAAGATTCTAAATATATTTGAAAAGTGGAGTCATTAGGAATTACCAGCCATCAAAATCTTATTGATTGTATGTCCAAACATGTGAAACTCACCCATTTGTCTGTTTCCATTCCGAAGCTGATGCTCTTGCCTGGACTCCTATTATAGCTGTCTACCAGGATTCCTGCTTCCATTCTCACCATCCTTTCCTTATAGTGTATCCAGTAATCTTACAAAGCATGAGCGCAATCACTCCCCCGCAGTGTGCACTTCCAGTGGAAGTACAACAGCCCTCTCCAGTGGAAGTACAACAGCCCTCTGTTGTACTTCCATTGAAAGTTAAGCTCCTCATTATATCCTGCAAAGCCCTGAGTAACGTGTTTGCTATTTGCCTTTTCACAATCCACTCATTCCTTCCCTTCACTCTTGTTATTTTTCTAAAGTCTTTCTAGCCATACTCTCTGCATGAGTCCTTCCTCGGTGGACAGCATCTACTCAAGACTTTTATATGGATAGCACCCTTCACTCATAATCAACAATGTGATCATCTTCCCTGAGATTCCTCATATCACCCTTTATCACTGCATGGATCATAATCAGTAACTGTTTTTACTGTCCACATTTCCTTCCCCAGGCTATTGTCTATCTTGTGACAAGCTATGTAATCAATGCCTAGACAGAGGTCTGAACCTAAAATACATTTGATAGATACCTGCTTTTAGAAAACAAGTGACATCAGTTTTTTTGGTTCCCCTTCTGACTTTCTTCACTCTAGAGCTCATGGCTCATCACCTTACCACTTCCTTGCCAATCCCTCAAGTTCCTGGCTCCCTAGTCTTTCTACTTTACTCACACAGTAACACCATGATGGCCGATCAACCACTTCTGCCAATTCTGCTTCAACCCTCAGGCCAAAGGACAGAACTCTGGGGTTTGGAGGAACAACTCAAATACAGCAATCTCCGATCTCTAGTGGGGTATAGATTTCCAGGAAGCCCCCACTATTTCTCTACAGCTTGTCTCTCTTATTCCACTATTCCTTTCATATACTTTTATTTCTAATATTTTATGTATTTATTTATGAATGAGCTAAAGAGAGAGGCAGATAGAGAGAATGGGTGTGCCAGGGCCTCTAGACTCATGCGCCATCTTGACTGTTCTTTGCATACTCTTAATTCACCTCCACACAACTAACTCCCAACAGATGGCCTTGTCTTCTAGGCAATCAAGAGAAGAAATTAAAAGTGGAGCACGCCTTTAATCCCAGCACTGGGAGGCTGAGGTAGGGGGAAATGCCATGAGTGTCAGTCCAGTCTGAGTCTAAAGAATGAATTCCAGACTCTCAATTGAAAAAATTAACTAAAAATAGGGGGGCTTAAGAGATAGTTCAGTGGTTAAAGGCACTTGCTTGCAAAGCCTAGTAGTCTGGTTTCAATTCCCCATTACACATGTAAACCCAGATGCACAAATTGGAACATGGGTCTGGAGTTCATTTTCAGTGGTAGGAGGCCCTAGTGTGGCTATACCCTCTCCCTCTCTCTCTCTCTCTCTCTCTCTCTCTCTCTCTCTCTCTCTCTCTCTCAAAAACAGAAAGAAGAAAACAGTCATCAGCAGATAGGACATTGTCAGATCTCTTCACCTCTACCCCAGCCCTTCACTGGAGCCTCTCTTTATCAGCCATGCTGCGTTACTTTTCTCTTCAACTGAGGCATATCTCAGACTGAGTGACTTGAACAACAACAAAGCTCTGTAGGCTGGAAGATCCAAGATCCAGGTACTGGCAGGCTTGGTGTCTGGTGAGGGCCTTCTTCCTCATTTGTAGGTAGTTACCTTCTTCATGTGTCCCTATGTGACAAACATACCCTCTTTCTCTTTGCTCTCTTTGTAAGGGCTCTCCACCCTCAAAACCCAATTACCTGCCAGAGGCCACATTTCAAAAACACCATCACACTGGGAATGGGAGTTCAACATACAAAAACTCAGGAGAAACAAACACTTAGTCAGGAGAATTCCCTTAATTACTTCTTCTCTTCTGTGCTCTGGGATTCATCATTTGTGGGCCTAAAGACTTCATTCTATCAGTCACTCCCTCTCCACTTCACAGTCTTTTTTTTTTTATCAACATTTGAATATAATTGAGTATTTCACTGCTTACACATTTCTCTTCTAGATCTCATCACCTCCTTTGTTCCCTCTTTTATGAAGTTTACTGAAAGTCTCCTTCTACTCTGGTAGACATGCATCTCGCACATCTCGCATGCAAGCACAATACACTCTAAACCCTTTAGCCCCTACTAATCTGGTTTTTTAACAAATGGCAAACCACTGCTTTATATTAAAATGTAACAGATATTTTTCTCCATAATCATATTATGGAACACATGTGTGACAAGTAGTGGGGTCATACATTTTCTGTGTACACCAATGGATACGGCTGATCATCTGCTCCTCCGGAAATGTTCTCTTGCCATGGCTTTCATGACACACTTTCCCAGATACTCTTCCTCACTGGTCACTTATGTTCAGTGACTGATCCCCGTCTTATAATACTCCTTTCACTCTTCCTTCTAGAATGCTACCATCACTTGTGACCTTAATCACTTTCCATGCTACTCAGGGTCTGTATATCCCACTGCCTATGAGGCGTCAACACTTAGATGAGTTATACATACTACAAAAGCAGAGCATGTGAAATTGAAGTGTTCCTCCTGCCCACCTGCTCCCATGATGGTACCAAGGTCTCCCTAGTATCCCAAGTAATACATTCAGAAGATTTCCATGTTGCTGTCTTCTCTCTTTCTCTTTCTCTGTCTCTTTCTCTCTCTCTCTCTCTCTCTCTCTCTCTCTCACACACACACACACACACACACACACACACACACACACACTCGACACCTTAAAAAAAACAAATGAAAATATCCAGTAAGTTTACAGTTTTTCTCAATTCTACCTCCTAAAAGTTTCAAACGGAATGCATTTGGGGTTGTTGTACCAGGACTCAATATTTGGATACCTGAAAACTAGACATTGAAAAAGAAAAAAAGAACCCAGTAAGATAGGAGTCACAATTTCTCTTTCTGTGTGAATAGGACACATGCTGTGCTCTGAAGAAACAGCATGAATTGTCCCCAACTCCTTAGAGAAAGATAAAAAGGCATCTGTCCCCAAGGCCATGACCCTGAGAAGAGCAGGCAGAGCTGTTGAGTAAGGAGTGAACCGGACTACTCCAATGGTCCCAGGCGTCTCCCATCACTACAGTAAAGGAACTCAGGCAACAGACCTCGTCAGGGCGATGGCAGGCTGAGCAAGAGCGCCCACGCCTCTCTCCCAAGAATCCTGAAATAGCAGCTTGGCGCGCGGGAGACACACCTACACCTGTGGGGAAAGGAGCGAAGGGTGGGAGAGGCAGCTGCCAGCCTGGAATGAGACGCAAGCACTGTCTCCAAGGCAACTGTCAATGGACTTGACTAGACCACAGGGGAGAAGCAGAGGCAGCGGCAGCTGCGCCCAGAGAGCTGGAGCTGGCAGAGGCGAGAGCAGGAGGGGCTGCGGGCAAGCCCCCCAAAACAGCGGAGGACAGACAGGCGCGCTGAGCGGCCTCCCTCAGCCCACGTTTCATGGGCATCAAACTGCCTGCTTCACAATTGGGAGGCTCAGTAACTGAAGATTTGCTTAAAGTAGAAAACTGGTGTTTGATGAGAGACTACTGGAAAATGCTCCCACCTATCTGCCTCCAGGCAGCCATTCATTCATTCAGTCATCCATCCACTCATTCATTCATTCATTCACCCACTCATTCATTCAACAAACATGAGGCACCTGCCAGGAGCCATGGAAGATGAAGTTCTTTCCCTTGAGTTGAGGAATACAGACAACAAATACATGGACCACTAATTTCACCACTGAAAGAGCAATTAAAAAGTGCTTGGTGCCCAAGCATGAGGAACTGAGTTGAATGCTCAGCACCCGTGGAAAAAGCCAGGGTTGACTGTGTACTTCTAAAACACCAATGCCTGAGGAGGAGTTGAGACAGGAGGGTTGCTGGGACTTGTTGGTCAGTAAGTCTAACTGAAAAACAAAAAGTTCCAGATTCAGCTAAAAATAAAATAAAAATTAAAAGAAAGAAAGAAAATCCCACCAAAACCCTGTTTCAAGGACACAAGGAGAGGCGGAGAAGTGGACACCAGATGTCCTCTGGCCTCTACACATTTGCACACGGGGTTGGGAGGAATGCATATGTATACACACTACACACAATGGACGGACATGTGATTGATAATGATGTCCTAGTGTGTGTGCACATGGGTGCGGCAGGACTGACTTCCACACTACAGTCTTTGTCCCAATGTCGCCTTCTAAGCCACAGATCTGATTACTGGACTAAACTTTGATTGCCCTGAACTTGCATTTCTCCACATCCTGGCTTTCCTGATTCTTGGTCTGCCTTACTTTTATCTTTTCTTCATGACACTCAGACTCGAAAATACTATAAAATATCCTTAGGTGTACTGTTCTTTAGTTTCTCTCTCCCCCTAGAACATTAGGCCAATAGCAAAGACCAAGCAGAGTCATCAGGTTGGATTTTGAATTCTTTGTTCAGAGAGAGAAAGAAGCCTTTATGAAGATGCTCAGTCACTGAGCATGTTCTGTTGGTCTTCCTTACTCAAGAGAACACACAAAACTTAAGCCCTACTTTATTATATATGTAGTCTCAATTTTATCTCAAATTTCTTATGTTTAAGATCCTTTCAATCCAGGGAGATAAGGGCTGGATGAGGAGGAGAGAGATCTTTTTAGTCAAATCTCAGAAGGGTCACTAATGTTCCCTAGATTTGGAGCTTCTTGGTTCAGTCAAGATGCTTTTCATGGGCATCCCTCCAAGCACACAGAATGGTATCGTGTTTCCTATCAATATCTGATTGGTAAATACAATCTGTGCCTTGCAAAGTTCCAGTGAGTGCTTTGAATCTGTGACCATTGATGCCCATCGTCTTGTTGATCATGATACTTTACTGTGATTGGCTTAAGTCAGATTTTTCTATCTTAAGTCAGTTTTGGTAATGTTTATTTTTAAATTGATATAAATTTTAAAAAACTCTCTTTAGAAACTTATTGTAAATACTCACCATAAATTTCTTTTAGGTTGTTGGCGATACTCTGGGATGAGTGATTGACCTTTGGGAATATTGGCTTAGAATTAGTTGCTTGAGGATGCACTTCAAATGGTTAGTGAAGAGGAGTGCTTTTAATGAAATTATACTCTACAAAATATATACTTCTGGGATTGATTGAAGCCAGTCAAGCATTAAGAGCTGCTGATTTACAATCTTGTTACTTATGTTCATGAGTGAAAATCTTGACAAAAATCAAGACTTGTAAGAAAAGTTGTATGCCCTACACAGATTGCAAACCATATTTTGCCATAAGATTTCTGGTCTTAATATAAAAATGCAAAGATCCTTTTAGAGAGGGTATTATGTCTTTGCTATTCTTTAAACTGTTACAATGAGCATGCGTTATTTATGTAATTTAATAGTACACTCACTATATGTATAAATTAAATGAGACAGTATATATAAACTTTTTAGCAGAATGTCTGGCACATAACAATAGTCACTCTAAGTTATTGATAACAGAAAGGGAAAACTTTCAAGTTCTGAGCTAAAAATCCTGCAGAAGATCATGAAAATGCAGAAAGAATATAGTCCATAGGATAAAACATTTTCCAAGTACTTTGCATAAACAGCTAAGAGTCAGAATGCAAAAGGATAGCTAGCAGTTCTAACTTTGGCAGGCTGGGTTAAGAATGGGTTTAGCATGGTCAAAGACATATGAAATATGGTTCTGGCTGGCTGACACAGCAGTGAAGTATAAAAAGAATGGAAGTACATAGAAAATATCTATATATGATTCGCTATTGTAGGTTAAAATGTACCCTCAGTATAGATATGTTGGACACCATAACTCTAAGTACCTATCAAAATGACCTTATTAGGGAATTTAATTTTGTAGACATAATCACATTAGGAAGAAGTCATAAATCAAATACAATTGTGTACATATGAGAAAAGGAAAATTTGGACATAGATTTACAGAAATACAGGAAAAATGTCATGTGACACAGAGAACAGAGCAATGTGCCTACAAGTCAAAACAGGTCAAAGATTGCTAGCAACCACTAAACTTAAGTGCAGGCAAGAAAGCATTCTTTGCTAGAACCTTCCGAGAGATAAGGCCTTACTGTACCTTGACCTTGGTAGGCTAGCCTTAATTTATTTAAAGACAATAAATTTTTATTCCTTGAATCCCTCAGTTGGTGGTTGGTCTGATAGCTCTAGAAAACAAATACATCTGGCAATAAATCATCCCCTGGACTGGTTTTAAGTTAAATTGTAAAAAGGTGAAGGGTTTCTTCACCACATCCACCATTTCCCTCCATTTTTGTATCTGCTGTGTTGCTATTTTGAAAGGGCTAAGTATATTTTTAAAATTCGTTTGTGTTAGCATGAGAATAATATGCCTAATGTAATAATTAAACAGCCCTACCTGTGAACATTGGGTTAGTATTTAAGCCTTTAGGGGATATTTTATATCCTAACTATAACACTCTGTTATAATCTTACTACTAACAACTTTATATTTGTAGGGTTTTTTAATGATTGTACAAATAGCCCTCATGATATGATTAGAGAACCTGGAAAGGGTGGGGTGCTACTAATGCTGTTTATTTTTTGGGGGGGTCTTCAGACAAAAACTGCTTTCACACACACATATATGTACATATAATCTTTTTTTATCCTCACCTGTTTATGAGTATATACATAGTATAGTACTCCCAGAGGCCATATGTGGAGGCCACAGATGAAATGCAGAATCAGACATGAGACTGGCTGTCACTCACTCAACTAGACACCAACATATTTGCACAGCATTAAAACAATGTCATTTCACTAATTTATGTCTAACTTTCCATAAAAATATTTCTGCTAATATTCAATATATTTTAAGTGTTATATTTAAATGAATAAATGTTTTCAAAGTTTCTCAATTTTAATTTCAAAAATATGAATAAACCTATATATGCAAAACTTTGGGGTCCCTAAATTATTTTAAAGGGGTTCTGAGATGAGGAAGTTTGAAAACCACTAGGTTATGTTTTAATCTAATTTTTAATTTTTTTAATTTGTTATTTATCTGCAAGCAGAGAAAGAGAGAGAAAAAGAAAAAGAGAAATGGACATGCCAAAGCCTCTTGCGACTCCAAACAAATTCCAGATGGACGCAGCACTGTGCATCTGGCTTTATATGGGTTCTTGGGAATTGAATCTGGGTCAGCAGGCTTTGCAAGCAAGTGCCTTTAACTGCTGAGCCATCTACCAACTTATTATCTATTTTTAATTGAAAAAATTGAATAAAATACACCTGTTTTCTTTTTTATTTGACAATATAGATTACCCAATAATAAGAATAGCAGTGTCTCATAAAAGTTTGTGCTAAGTGCTTTGGATGAATTATTACATCTATTCTCTATAACATCATAGTGAGTATACCCTGGGCAATTCTAATGTGAAGTGATTAGGGGACCACAGTATTAGGAGTATCCACTAGCTATGTGACCTTGAGAAAGTAGCTCTCTAAGCACAGTAAGCACTAAAGGATTGTTGGCCAGATGCCACTGAAAGCTCTGAACCCAGGAATGGCCAGTGAAAACTTGAAATTTTGGAAGTCAGGAGGATGTTCATTGAGGGCTAGATACAAAGTATTCCTTGAATGCTCACATACTGGAGGCTTCAATCCCAATGCAATGTAATGAGAGTTACTGATAAGTAAATGGAATAAGAGGACACTGATATAACCAATGAATTCACACATAGATGAATCAATGAATGACTGAACAGACTACTTACTGGGAGATGGTAGATACTGGAAGACTGGTAGAAACTGGAAGATAGGCCCCATGTAGAGGAAGGTCATTAGGGGAATGCTTTCAAAGGGTGTATCTTGTCCCTGGTCTCCACTGTCCAGGTCTCTTGTTTCTTGGCTACTGAGGTAAGTAGCTTTGCTTGGATACACTCTTTTACCATGATGTAGTGCCTTATCACAACACAGAAACAATGGAATCAGCTGACCAACCCTAAAACTGAAATGTTTGAAACCTTAAAGCAAAATAAATCATTCCTTCCTGTGATAGTTAATCTAGATCGCCACACCCCTGGGCTGGTCTGCTAAGGCTTAGAAGGATTAATTCTGGGAGGAAGATCCTTCCAGGAATGGGTGTCACCTTCCCTGTGGTTGAGGGACAGCAGTGCAATGGATGTCTTCTGGCCGTGGCTCCTCACAGGTGACTGCATCTATCCTACTGCTGCCACTGTTCCTGGATGACAATGGCATCCAGCTTTTTCAGCCTCCACTGCGGGCTGCAGGACTCCAGGAATCCTCCCAGCCTTCAGGGCCAGACTGGGACAGCTGAGGCACCTAGCTAGCCTCGTGGACTGAGCAGCTACTGGTTTTCCAGCCCCTCCAGCATGCAGACAGCTATCACTAGACCAGCCTGTATCACGTAAAACAATCCAATAGACAAAGAACCCTAATAGACTCCTTTAAGTTATGTCAAGAATTTTGTCACAGTGACTAAAAACTGAAATCAAGTACTTAAAATATTTCAAAAAGGGCATGATCATCTGTGTCAGTTGAGAAGCTAGGCTATGGAAAGGGAAGTCATGTTGAAGACAGAGTGAAACAGCAAAGAAAGAGAATGGCCCAGACATCAGGAGAAACAGGCAATGAAGTCAGAATCCATGGCTGACTGTCGAAGGAGCTGTAGACTTTAGAAGAATTGGGTAACCAGCGATCAAGAAGCAGGGACAAGGAGCAGGGAGACCAGTATTCCACATCAAGCCCCCTCTTTCTTAGCTACCAAGACCCCACAAAAACATCAAGTTCTTTTACTGTTTCCCCTCTAGGGAATTCTGTCTGGGTAAAGCAGGCCCCCAAGGCGGCCTGGACAAGTCTAAGGACACTTGGAGAGCTTGTGCCCAACTAAGGGAAGTTCAGGCTGCAAACAGAAAAAGTCCAATGTTTATATGGAAACAGCGCTCCTCCTCTCAGGATTCCCTAGACTGCTGGTTTTTCATGAAGAGGATTTTACCATCACTTCTAGTCCTCCCCTCCCAGCCTAGGGACATATAGTATTATCTGGATAGAGACAACTGAGGCATGAGGGGGGCATGGCTAGCTTTAACAATGGGTCAGTCTCCTACACCCTACAATGCACAACAAATGATTGTTGGGCCCAGAATGTTCACAGTGCTCAGTTTTGAGTTTTCTCTCTAGACCGAATGACCTGGGCCACAGGCAAGTGGGGTTATTTAATAGGGACAGGTTTTCCCCCGCTTAATCACACCAGGTCAGATAGGTATGGCTAAGAGGCCAGACCACAGTCATCCGTCATGTATTCCATTCCAAAATCAGCTCACAGATGGCCAGGGAAAGACAGGGAACCCTGGAATTACCCACATGGTAGAAGTTAAAAAAAGAAGACACAAAACATAACTGCCACAAACCAAATGTAAAAGAACAACCACAATGACTTCTCCTTAAATTTAAGTTTGAATAATAATCACCCCAAACAGCAAAGCTCAAAAGACAGTGTGCTGTTGAGCTCTGCCTACCACTAAAACATTCCTTCGCACTAAGGTGCTTCCATATTCTTGATTGACAGAGAGACAGAGAAAGTGAGTTTTTCTTTCTGTTTTTGTAAAAACATCCTGGGAATTTCCAATAACTCACACATTACTTTAGGAAGCAGACATTATGAATGTCGACTCTAAGGAGACAGTGCGGATTGGCCTCGCATCAACATTCCACTGACAATATCTGATACCTTATTTGAACCACAGTACAGTCATAAGCCATAGAAATTTAAGAAATTATCTAAAGCCACCTTCCCAGAATTCCCTTCCACTCTTTTTCAGGATGTATCAATTAAGTTTGCCCTTCCTTCAGAAAAACTTTTTCAAATGACACTGCTTTCCGCATAAAAGACATTCTAACTCTGGCGTTGCTATTTCCACTTTAAAATCTGCTCAAGGAGAGTTCAAGTTCATGCATGTGGAAAGAGGATGGTTGTGTCTCAATGAAAAATTAGCTCCTCCTGTCGAAATACTTTATCAGCAGGCTGCCTGGAATCCACCATGCTATTTGATCAGAGGAAGTTTTATGGCAAGATGGTTTATGTGCATGCAGTGAAAGAGTGAACCCTAGGGGAAGTCTGATCCACAACTTGAGTGGAGCCAAATAAGCCTGACCATCAAGCCTCTGGGACAAGGCTGGGCCCAGATGCAGCTTTGACAGAGGGAGAGGTTGTCAACCTCGGCTTCTCTTGTTGGGATACAAGAACTGGCAGAGTTTCTGAAGGAAAGGGCACTTTTGAGATTCCTCTTTAAAGCACATCCCAACCATATCTGACGTGGCTCCTCACAGGATTGCCACTCCAGTGGGTCCATATTGACAGGGAGCTTCCCAAAATCAGAGAAAAGACATCAACTGAATTAAAGAAATGATTTGTTTTTGTTGTAATGAGTGCAATATAAGGGACTGGGGAGATGGCCCTGCAATTAAAGGCACTTGCTTCCAAGCCTGCTGGCCTAGGTCCAATTCCTCAATACCCACTGGAAGCTAGATGCACAGTGGTGCATGCTCGGGAGCTCACTGGCAGTGGCAAGAGGCCCTGGCACACTCATACTCACATATACTCCTCTCTCTTGAAAATAAATTTCAAAAAAGAAATGAAATATAAAATTACATATACATATACATATGCTTATAGTATATATGTGTGTTTGCATATATAGATGAGAAAGTCTAAAAGAAATTTTTTGATTTATTCATTGAATAAACTGATATTGCAAACTAGTGCCTTTATCCACTGCTACACCATCTTCCCAACCCCTAAGAAACAGTTTTTGTTATGAGGTGATGGATATGCCAATTGCCTTAATCTGATCATTATTGGCATGAACTGGCATGTACTCAGTAAATATGTACAATTATGTGTCAATTAGAAAATAACATATATCAGACTGTAGAGATTGCTCAGTGGTTGAAAGCACTTGCTTGTGAAGCCTGTGGCTCAGGTTCAATTCTCAAGTAGCCACATCAAAGCCAGATCCACAAAGTGGCACATGTGTCTGGAGG
>PVHP010002794.1:70934-85190 GCA_004024765.1 Zapus hudsonius | reverse complement strand
CCCCCTCCCCATCCCCAATCAGCTGGATATCCTCCTCTGTGGGCCGTCTGGATCAGTCCCTGTGGCAGGGGACCCTGGATAGCTTAGTACTTAGCCTGGTCCTCATGGCCCAAGTGTGTTGATACTGAAGGGTGCCATGCCTGTGGATAGTCTCCCCCACCACAGCTCTTACAATCTTTCCACCCCCTCTTCCGCATAGTTCCCTGAGTCGTGGTGGATGAGTATTAAGGCTGCTTTAAGATCGTGAGTTTAGGAGTCTTTGTGTCGAAGATTGTTGGTTTCTGTCTCACTGGCTTATCCTGTGTAGATTGAATGTCTGTGGCTGTGGGTCCCTCGTTCCTCCCGTCCATCTCTGCGGGATTCCTTGCTTTCTTTCCATGGTCTCCTTCTAGAGCAGACACTGTTAGTCTTAATAAAGTTTAGCTTATCAATTGCTTCTTCATAGATTGTGCCACAAAATCAGTATTATTTAGATTTCTCTCCTGTTATTTTCTGGGAGTATTTAGACTTGGATTTTGCATTCAGTTGTATATTCCCCTTGACATGAACTTCACAGGCTGTTTTTTGCCCACATGCTGTAGACACTCTTGCTCCATTGTCAAAGATCCCTTACTATATTTACATGACTGTTTCAGGCCTTTCTGTTCTGGTCTGATGTGTTTGTTCTCTTGCCAACACTATACTCTTGACAGCTCTAGCTTCAAGCTAATGTGTCTTGAAGTCAGGTATTGCAATCTTCTTCAATGCTGTGTTGGATGTTATAAGTCTTTTACCTTGTCTTATGAACCTTCCAATCAGTTTATTGATATTCACAAAATAACTGGCTGAAATTTTGTTCTGGGTTATTTTGAACCTATGTTTGTAACTAGAAATATAGAAAATTTGAAAACATTGAGTCATGCTGGCTCAAGCGTCTTAGTTTTCCTTCACAATGTCTCTCTTTTCTACTTCATCAGCCTGTGTAGCACCTTCCAATACTATGACAGCTAGCCTGCATGGAGGAAGCTTCCAGATCAATTCCAGCTTGATTTTTGTGTCTGTGACCAAAACAATTTCCATCTTATTTCTTAAAAAAATATTTATTTATTTGCAAGGAAAGAGAGAGACACAGACAGAGACAGAGATAGAGACAGAGACAGAACAGGTGCCACAGGGCCCCTGACTGCTGCAAAGGAACTCCAGATGCGTGTGAACCTTTTGTGTATCTGGCTTTATGTGGTTACTGGGAAATCAAACTTGGATTGTTAGGTTTTGCAGGCAAGTGCCTCAGCCACTGAGCCATCTCTCCATCCTTCTGTCTTATTTATTTTTTTAAAATAAGACACTATTTTTCAGTTTAATGCCAACCACTCATGCTTAGATGCCACTTAAAACAGTTGTTCATACACAAAACAGACTCAGATAACCAACTGAGAAGATAATGGACATAATGGACAGGAGAAAGTGAAACACAACCAATGAGAGCCCGGACTTAACTCCAGGCTACTGTAGAGAAAACTTTCATGGAGATTCAACATCACTTTAAAGAATGCACAAGTTCTCTCTCCCATCTCACAGAAACAAATCCTGAAAATACTCATCAAACTCTTCTTCCTGTGATTTTTTGGTCTGTCTCTGGTACTGGACCCTTCCAAAGCTCAGATTCTGAAGCATTTCCTTCCTCATCACTGTCTCTACATAAAGAATCTTCTAGTTTCTTTGAGGATGAATGCCCACCATCCTTTCTCTTCGAGGCCTCTTTTGCAGATGATGATCTGGATTTTTTATGTGACTCTTCACAATCTGTTTTGATTTTAGCCTTTTTTTTTGCTTTGATTTCCTTTCTCCTGTGATGAAAATTTAACTTAAAGGAGCATTCCTGGCATAACCTTAATTTAACAAGTGCATTTCTCTTTTCACCTGCTCGACATAACCAAAATTAACCTCCCAACTCTTCAGGCCTTCTTTTTCATCCCAACGTTTATTTCCACACACAAAAAACCTGACCTTTTCCTGAAATAACTTCTTTTTCTATTCGCCACCTAAATCCAAACTTATTTTCTTTGTATCTACTGAGATCTGCTATGCAGTATTCCTTGAATAATTTATCATAGTATTTCTTTGCAAGTCTCTTCTCCCAAGTCATGTCTTTTTTTATTCTCTTCATTCTTCAGAAATCTATGACTTTCTCGGATAGCATCCAGGTCTGTCTCATCATTTTCTCTCAATCTAAGTCTTCTTTTTTGCCCCCATAGTATAAAATACAGTCATTTACAAACTTTGTATGTCTTTGAGAAGCACCCATGGCTATGAGACGAAGCCTTCTATTTCTTGCTTCTTCCCTATCCAACAGGTCTGCTGCCCTTGCTTATGGGCCACCCTGCCATGTTTTCCCTTTTGAAATGGTTTTGTGAGCAGGGAGTCATCTTCCTCTTTTTGCTAGCCTGGCCCCATGCTCTTCATCACTAAAATCCGAGTCCCGGCCTTCATGCCCAAGCATCCTCGCCGCTCCCCTCGGCGGCGTCCCCTGCCCTCGGGCTGGGGAAGCCTCCAGAACCGGATATCGGCTCTCCCTGGAATCGGCCGCTTGCAGAAAGAGAGAAGCAGGCGTCGAGAACCGGACATCGGCTCTCTCTGGAATTGGCCGCTTGCAGAAAGAGAGAAGCAGGCGTCGAGGTCCCGGTGTGGACCCACGGGCCTCCTTCCTCTCGCCCGCCGCCTCCGCCGCCGCCCCGCAACCTCGGCCTACGGAGGCCCGGAAGCCGCTTCCGGCGGGCGCAACGGTGACGTGAGCTGGTGCCGCCGCTCAAGCGGCCCGGCGGCCGAGGACCGGAAGAGGAGGCGCTGCCTTAATTTTCCCACAAAGTCTCTCGTTGAACCTGGGGCGCTCTGGTTTGGTTGGACGAAGTAGCCGGTAAGCTCCGAGGAGCCTCCTGCCTCTGCTTCCCCGGCACTAAGATCATAGGCCTAGGCTGCTCTGCCCGGCTTCGCCATGGGTGTTGAGGAGCCACAGTGGTCGTCGGCCTGAGCGATAAGCACTTGATGCTCTTTATGCCTTGAAGCCTGATTTATTTATTTATTTATTTATTTATTTATTTATTTATTTATTTATTTATTTGGTTTTTCGAGGCAGGGTCTCGCTCTAGCCCAGGCTGACCTGGAATTCACTATGGAGTCTCAAGGTGGCCTTGAACTCATGGCCATCCTCCTACCTCTGCGCCCCCCCCCACCCACCCATTGCTGGGATTAAAAGCCTGTGCCACCAAGCCCGGTTTAAGATTCTTAAAACTAATATCAGATCTGCAGGTCTGATATAGTGTAGTATAAATCGAGTTTCTTCCTTTCCACCTTGGAATTCCGAGTGATGACATTAACCACTTATGGTTAAAAAATTCAGAGCCTGCTAAGGAGGCCCCATTGCAGAATGTGATTTTGGCCTAAGAAACCACACGTGAAAGAATTCTTTTCTTTTATCCCAAGATGATGTATGTTTTTTGTTTGTTAAAACAGCATTATTAACCGGTACAAAATAATTCTAGCTGCTGAAATAAATAAATCTCAGTGCTTAACCCCATGCAGATATACTTCTTCTATCCTAGTGATGGTTGAGAGTGGGACTCAGCTCCCCCTGTGCTATGGCCATATTACATCAGCGTGGGTCTCCTGTAAATTCCTGTGGTGTCATCAAACCATCAGATGAAGAGAAGGGAAGGGGAACTAGATATGGAAAAGTCACATTCTTCATTTGTTTCCCCACTTTTTTTCATCCTGAAAGAACAAGGCATATAGTCTACAATGTAGAGTCTGGGAAAGACAGTGTACCCAGGAAACACAAGAGAGTCTCTGCTAAGCATTTTCCTCTTTATTTAAGCAAGTATAAAAACATACCTCATGTAGAATACATAGCACTGCTTTGTCTCAGGAGGCTTTTAATAAGGTGCTCAGCTCCCTCAAGGCAATTTACACGTTAACCTGTTTTTTTTTTGGTTTGAATTTATGTAGAATGAATTTAATAGCCCAAAAAAGCCTCAGAAATATGCTGAAGGAAGGAAAAGATTTCTTTTATAAGATGCACCAGGCCTGCACAGGACTTTTGCATTTAATAGTTGAAAGTGATCATAAAGGAAGTATGCACATATCCAGAGCCATCTCCACAAAATCATGGGATAAGTGGCACTGTCTTCCTCTTTCTTGAGCTTTGTCTCCAAATAGTGCAGCAGCTGGCATTTGTTCTTGACCTTTCTCTGTTAGTAGATCTGTGACTCACTTGTCCAGCATCTTTTATCTGGAGTGATTGCAACAAATATCTGAAAGCAAGGGGGAAAATAAAACTGTTATTGATGTCACTTCCAGAAACACAAATTCAGCCCTTCAACTGCGAGAACTTCTGAAATATGCTCAGAGTACATTTTCATTTTACATATAAATTTAATAAGGCAACTTATAGTTTCCCACTCAAGAGTACAAGGGAAACGAGAAATTCAAAAAAAGTTAGAAAAGTTTTTTTTTAAAAAAAATACAAAACAACTTAGGGTTTAGAAAGATGTCTCAGTGGTTAAAGGTGCTTCCTTGCAAAGCTTGTTGGCCTGGTTGAAGTCCCCAGTTGTGATGCACAACGTGGCAAAATTTCTGGAATTCATTTGCAGCTAGTGGTAAGAAGCCAAGGTGTGCCTATTCTCTCTCTCTCTCTCTCTCTCTCTCTCTCTCTCTCTCTCTCTGTCTGTCTCTCAAATAAATAAAAAATTAAATTAAACAACTTGGGCAGTCCCCAGTGACAATAAACTTGACATGGATGAAAAGTAAATCAAAGTAAGACAAAACAACCAAATGAACAAAACCGGCTGCAGCATTTGTCTTGAACTTTTATCGGTTTGGGTAGGGCCATCAGGATCTTAGCAGAAATATGGAGGTGAAACAGGGGTAAGAAGATGCTGCAAAATTGAAGGAGAATGGTGAAAACTTAAGAACTTAAACTTGATCAGATTTTCTCAAAATAGATATGATTCAAATATCAGATATCCTTCAAAAATCCAGGTCTGGGAATTTTCTCCTTTTTTTTTTCTCCAGATGTTGGGCATCAGTACCTATGTTTAAGAATTTCAAATACCAGACACAGAGTTTAGTAAATGTGTATTGAATTAAAAATAAATTTTGTTTATGAAGCCAGAGAAAAATTTTGGTTTTGGTCCAAGCAACAAAATTAGTACTATTAACTTTACAGAAAAAAAAGTCATATTGAAAATAATTTTCATCAAGGTAATAATCATCTTACTCTGTCTATAAGCTCATTATTAAAGATCTAAAAATGTATAAGCTTTGAAATCAAGGAAGGGAGCGGCCCTGCCTTTTTCAAGGTGTTATTCTCCAAGGAGTGCATGACTAACAGAGAAGGAATGTGACTCTTGGGACATCCCCGCAGGTATAGTGAATGAGCAAATTCTTAGTGGCGTGATGACATCACCAGAGAGCGTGACTTGGGTCAAGAACTTGGCAGGAGGCTTTGGGAACAGTAGAATCAACAGTGATCAACACTGGCAAGTCAACATTCTGGCCACCATAAACCTGAAGAGAGAGCTTATTGTACCTCGTGCACAGCAGCAGGTTTAACAGAAAATTAGACATGTTTATAGTCCTAGATTTACAGCACGTCTTATAAACACCTTATTACTTACAATCCAGTCTGCTGTCCTAGAAACTAAGAATGTGACTTTGTTAAGCAGTAGGATTTGTTGACATAAATGTCTTGACTAAGGTTGCCATTGTGGTTAACCCAAGCGCATTTACTCCTGGGAAAGTAAACACAAGCAAACAAAATGCCTCTTATACTACAATACGGTAAGCTTCAAATTGACCAAACTTAATGCTATGACATAAATATGCTTAATGTTTATGGAATTTTTAAGAAACATTTGCCATGTTGAGCTTACCATCCTTTATAAGTCTCACTGAATGGGAATGTGTTTTCAGAATTACATGTGCTTAAAGGCTTCATCAGAAATATTCAGAAAACCTGCCACGAATACCAGGGCTGACCACGCAGCAAATAAAATGGGTCATGGTCTCCTCAGACATTAACATGGATAAATCAGTTCTGCACCATGTAATCGCTGCACACTGAAATGGTTACCAACAATTACAATTAGGGAACTAATGGAAAATAATGTTGGATAAATATTATGAGACCACATGAAAATATGTTCATGGAAGGCAAAGTATCTGGCTGAAACCCACAAAGCTGAGAAAATTTTGAGGGAAGAATGAAAATTCAGACCTATCCCCCAATGCTTAAAATTCATTTCCTAGTAGATAAAACTCCTGGACTGGGAGTTGATTTTTGAAACTCTAGATTACTGAACCATGGGAATCACATGAAAACATATTTCCTATCTGTTCTGATTTCTAGTGAATCCTTTCAACCTTCAAAAATGCTATGAGGACTTAGTTATAAGAGCTATAAATTCGGAGATATGATCACACAGTCTGAATGTATAGTCATCGCCAAGTTGTCCCAAATAAGGTTTATATAATTATAGAGCCTTAGGAAATTATTCAGAAGAAAGTGTCTTTGTAATGGCACAATAAAAAGCAACCTAATAGACTTTGATTTACCAAATCCCACAAACTAGGTCCTGAAAATCTTTGTAACAGAGCCATGTGGCTGGCTTCATGAGCTACAGCAAAGGAAAACAACCACATGAAACCTTATGGTCCGAATATGGGAGATGTGGCTCTGCATAGCACACCCAACAGGGATGTTGGGGGTTTAGTTAACTAAGATCCATGATCTCCCTAAGATCGATGCAGTTAATATCCACATTCATAGAGAAGAATGTTCAAAATGAGAGATTTGATGTTTACAGGCAATATAGGAGTTACATATAGTTCTGGCACACAAATGAAATCTGAAGCCTCAACTAAAGCCATTAGAAAAGGCAATTAATTCCACGTAGTCTCACACTATGAGGAAACTTAAAACACACACATACACACACAAAACCCAAGGATGATGAGTTTGTAAGAATAATATATTCCCATAAATATGATTATTGAATCAAATACTGACATGGACTAGGCACAGTCTGGTTTCTTTCTAGGGACAGAGAATTTACAAGGAAATTAAAAAAGATAAAGTTTGAGCTTTTGAAATAAAGCTATAATTTTCCCCTGCCCCAAATAAGATGGCTTTTGTGAGGCTGTGCAGCACTGGCAATCCTGAAAGGCTGACCCACCATTAGTGGCTGTCACGTAGGGGACAGACACACTGCGGAGGGGAGAGTGAGCTGCATGCAGATCTAGGAAGAAACAAGCTGCAAATAATGAGGGCTATTGGTCTCTCTTCAACCTCAGTAAGCTCCAATTACATCTATTTTCCACGTGGTCTTCTACCAAATATTTCATTTTACAAAAGGTATGCATTATTAAGAAATCTTGCAAGCAAGAAGAGAGTATGATTTCTGAAGCCAATTTTGATGCTACTCTATGATTCAGACCTTCTGGCAGAGTTGGATCTTTAAGGAATAACGGTTGCCAGTCTAAGGTTAACAAAGAGCAATGCACATGACAGTGACCACCACAGAATTCATTAGCAGGGAATCTGGAAGCTAATATTTAATCAAAAGAAAAAGATTAGCAAGCGCTCTTCCTCTGTCCCTTCCTCCAAAAAAGCTACTCACTTGAGCTGTGAGATACTGGGGAGAATTTGAGGAGTGGACGCTGTTCATAGTATTGTGAAAGAGGAAACACCCTTGGTCGACAAGGGGCTTCTAAATTCTGGTATTGCTCAAAATTAGATTTCATTTCCAGCATAGTGCTAATTTTATGAGTTACAGCAAACCTCAGTCTCCGAGGACAGAGAAGGAGGCTGATTTCATTTTTTAGGTATCTTAGCATTTTAAGACCCCTGGCTTCATTCCAGAGAGTACATCTTTCTTTGGTCCAAAAAGCAGTTGATAATTTCAAAGTCTTTGCTCAGACATGATCTCATTTTTGTCTCTCGACAATGACTAATAATGATACAAGGACATTCGTTTTCATCTTTGTTTTCCAGATGAGATGACTAGAAATCAGAAACACTAAGAGACCCACCTAAATCACACAGCTTTTAAGTGCAGGGGCCAGGATGAAGCCTAAGCCTTGATCCCAAGTTTAAAACTCTTTTGCAAAGCCTCAACACACTTTCTTCACCCCAGGAGCTCTGATAGAGTTCAGAGTTCCCTTCAACACCTCGCTCCTTGTCACATTTCCTTTTGCCTGACAGATAAACTGCATTTTGTCACAGCCTTAGCTTTGGATATGTAAGTGGACAAAAATACCCTCACCTGGATTCAGATAGTAATACCTTTATTAAAAAATCAACAGTCCTCTAGAAATAAACAAGTCTTATAAAAAAAAGACAACCTTAATTCAGCAATTTAGCAAATCATGGGGTAATAACTTTCAGTAAGTGCTTTTAGTTATTATTTATTTATTTTTTTGTTTGTGTTTTTTTTTTTTTTTTTGAGGTAGGGTTTCGCTCTAGCCCAGGCTGACCTGGAATTCACTATGTAGTCTCAGGCTGGCATTGAACTCACAGTGATCCTCCTACCTCTGCTTCCCGAGTGCTGGGATTAAAGGTGTGTGTCACCATGCCCAGCTATTTTTCTTTAAGTGTCTATGGTGAGGGAAGTGTGCAGAAAAACACTACGTCTCTTGTGCACTTTTATCTTCATTCACTCTTCTTCCATTTGAAACTGTCTGCACTCTGTCATGCTCAGAGTCTGGCAGGTAAATGTGTCTTAGCAAAACACCTTGGGTTATATTGCTAACAAATGAACACAAAGAGCCAGGGTGCTTCAGAGAGGGTCAGTTTTTCTTGATGTTTTAATATCTAAAAGGCCAAATACTTAGCCCCAAAAACTCTAAATAAAAAGGGGGTTCCAGAAAGGCTTCTCAGGTTGAGTTTCTTTAAATCTGTAATGCTTGAGACCAGACGCATCTTACATTGTGGAGTTTTTATGGATTTTTAAAATATTTGCATCAACTTAACCATCTGAGTGCTGAAATGCTAAAAAATGTAGATTTTGAATTTTGAATTTTTTATTTTGAAATTTCAGATTAGGGAACTCAATCTGGATATAGGAGAATTTATTCCATTTATGTTCAAGGCAATTATTGGTAAGTAAGGGCTTCACGTTACCTATTGCTTATTTTATGGTTGGTTTCCAGATCTTTTATTCCTTTCTTCCTCTCTTGGTGTCTTTGTTATGATGATGTTCTATAGTGTTGTGCTCTGGGGCCTTTATTTTTTATGTAGCTACCTATATGTTGGGTTGTGCATTCACCCTAAGACTTACATAAAACATCATGTATCAATTTGCTTTTGTGTGACTGAGGACAGACCTTAGGGCACTTCATATGCTAGATAAGTGTTCTGTATCCTCACCACCTATTTTTACTTTTTAGTTTTTAGATTGGGAATAAGTTACCTTGGCTGGCCTTGAGCTCATTTTATAACTCAAAGGCAGGCCATGAACTCCTTACTATTGTTTTTATTTGTGTGTGTGTGTATAAGTGGGTGCGTTTCTGTGCAGGTGTATGGATATACTTGTGGAGGCCAGAGGACAAGTTTGGGAATTATACTCAAGAACACCATCTACCTCCTTTGAGACAGGGTCTCACATTAACCTGGAGCTCACCAATGAGGTGAGCTATTAGGACTAGCTTGTCAGTGAGCCACGAGGACTCTCCTCTCTCTGCCTCCCCAGTGTATTACAGGCATGGATCACCACACCCAGAATTTTGTGTGAGTACTGGGAATCAAACTCAGGTCCTCAGATTTACAAGGAAAGCTCCTGAACTCTGTTTTAAAGTTATAACTGAACTTTATTTACATACAAAACTCTAGACTTGTATACATCCCTTCATTTTATGTCTTCATGTCATAATTTGTATCTTCTTGTATTTCCATTAATAAATTATTGTGGCTATAGTTGTTCTTTATATTCTATTTTTAACCTTTATATTGTAATTCTAGTAAAATCTGTACCAATACTACATTTATGGGATTAAAGTTTCACTGTACCCTGATTTTCACCAGTGAGTTCTGTGTTTCCATGTTTTCAGCAGGAAGAACTTTTAGCATTGCTTGTAAGGCAGGTCTATTGATGATTTCATCTATCTTTGCTTGTCTAGCTTCTTATATTTCTAAAGGGAAGCTTTACTGAGTAAGGTTTTCTTTAAAAAATATTTATTTATTTATTTAATTTTTTTTTTTTTGTGTGTGTGTGTATGCCAGGGCCTCTTTTTAGTACAAATGGACACCAGACACTTTCACCACTTTTGTGGTCTGACTTACATGGGTGTCTTGGGAATGGAACTCAGACTTGGCAGGGTTTGTAGGCAGGTAACTTTAACTTTGGTGCCATCTCCCCAGCTCTGGTTTGTTTTTTATTGTTGTTGACATTCCCTCTCCCTTTAAACACTTTTACTATATCAACCTGCTCTCTTCTGGTAAAGAGAAATTCTGTTAAAATATCAGCTGATAACTGTATGGGGGGTTCTCTTAGGAATAATCTCTTTTGATACTTTCAAAAATTTTTGTCTTTTATTTTTTATGGAAAACCTAATTAAATTTGTCTCTGTAAAGTTTTCTTTTGGTTGAATCTTATATGAGTTCATAAACCTCGTCTATAGATGTCCAGATTTGGGATGAGAACCCTTAATTCTTGAAATAAGCTTCTGTCTCTTTCCTTTATTCTTCTCCTTCTAAAAATCCTATAATACAAATGTTAGCTTTAGTAATGATGCCTCACAAACATCAAAAGCTCTATTTATTATTGTCAAGTTTTCACCTCTGGATGGGTATTTAAAAATCACCTGCCAGATTCTTTCTTTTGCCTGATGAAATCTGTTGTTAATAACCTTCATTTCAGCTTGGTTTCAGTTGTATTTTCCAGCTTCAAAAGTCTCTTTTTAAAGAGGAATTCTGTTGCTTTATTAAATTTTTCATCTTGTACATGCATTGTTTTTTTTATTTTCTTTTTTTTTTGTAGTTTACTATGTGAATGTAAGATAATTCCTTTAAATTATTTTTTTCTGGGCATTTCATAGATCTCCATGTCTCTCAGGTTGTTTACTTAAGTCTTTTGGTACTGTGTTCCTTGATGGTACCATGTTTCATGTACACATAATGACACATATGTATACACGTACATATAATGACACACATATATACATGTACATATAACGGCATGTGCATACATGTACATATAACGACACACATGCATACATGTACATATGACACGCATGCATACATGTACATATGACACATGTGCATACATGTACATATAACACATGTGTATACATGTACATATGACACACACATATACATGTACATATAATGACACTTGTATACATGTATACATATACAAATGAATCCATAACTTCAATTATACAGATTTTCTATGACATTTGAGTTGAATTAGACTACAAAATATTTAAAAGTCTGTAATGGAGAGATATTGGAGTCAGGCTAACATGAAATAATACCCATCAAAAATTCTTTGTAGATCTGGTTCATGAAACATACTTCATAATTATGTCTTATTTGTATTATTACTGAAAGAATCTAAAACATTTAAAAGAATGTGTTACCACAGAAAATTTAACTAAAATCCTTTTAACATTGTTTATTGTATAATTTGCCCATGAAAATTTCTTTATAATAGACATTACAGAGAAATATTTGTCAGTTCTTTATCCAAGTAATGCAAATAATGTAGTCTATGTGGGATCTTGATCTGTATTAAAGATTTTCTCATAATTTGATATTTTTATGTCGACAGAAATGAAGAAATTACAGGAATCTTGTAACAAGGACTAAATATCAAAGCAAAGTTAATAAATGTTATGATGTCAAACAGATAAAGTTACACAGTTTTATTTCTTGAAATCACTATGGTTTCATCGAGTGTCAGAGAAATACTATTTTACCTTTAGTCTAGACCTTCTCACTTAGGTTTGCTTGCATTTTAAATGAATTGCTCCTTTTGCAAATGGAGATCTAGGAAATATCAGTGTACTCTGACTATTACATGTGTATCACACCTAAGAGACTCAGTTTGAGCATGCCTTGATGCGGCGGTGGGGAAAGGCAAGCACATGTGACAGTTACTGTCCTCCAGGTGGTTCCCATAGCAGGCAGTATAACCCTTAAAGTCAGGTCCCCCACCATTGGCTGTCAGCTCACTCTGAACTTGTGTTGTGAGCGCTGGAGTCACATCGGTTATATCACATATCCTTTGATTATGAAGAAAAGAATCATTTTGAACCTCAGTTTCTTCATCTTGGAACTGGATATAACATCCTCTCACTATCCTTCTGATACAGAAGCCAAAACAAATCTGAAGGGGACAAACAATGATGCTAGGGCTTTGAGGGAGCTGGCAGAGTGTAAGCCTTTGTCAGGAGCACATTAGAGCAGCAGGACGCAGCACATGATGATACCCCAGGCTCCATCCAAACTGGGGGACTGAAGCCATCGACTCAGCATTTTTAATTGTTCAGTCATTACACTTGGATAAAGAAAAGAATGTTGGCATTGTAAGGTGAGAGAGAGAGAGAGAGAGAGAGAGAGAGAGAGAGAGAGAGAGAGAGAGAGAGAAGTTGTCCTCGTACTATGCATAGTACTTTAGGTGAGATGGAAATGCTAAGTGCATTTGCTGGCATAAGGGATATTTCCTATTCTCTAAAGCTTATTTGTTCTCTAAGACAAATTTACATTAGAATTATGGAATTTATAAATTGGGAAAGGATCCTAGAATATGGTATAGGATGACTTAGTTTAGAGCTCACATTCACTGATTAACAAAATGGTTATTGTGGAGGCATTAAAAACACATTCAAACGCAACAGTTACCCTGTAGTATGATGTTACGATTTAAATATAAACTGTTCCTCACAGGTTTATGTATTAAATACTTCATCCCAACCTGATGTGATCATTTTGGTGTTTGTGAAAACTTTATGATGGGGATCCTAGCTGGAAGAAGAGGGTCATTGGGGATGTACCTCCAAAGGTTATACCTGGCCCCTAGCCCCTGACTTACTCTCTGCTTCTTGTCCACCATGAGGTGAAGAAGCCCCTTGGTGCTGCATGCTCTTCCTCAAGGGACCTCATCGTTAGCCCATATCGTAGTCAGCCACTGGGATAAAACTTCAAACCAGGCACAATTTATGGGAGGAAAGGATTTATTTGTGGCTACAGATACAGGGGAAGTTCCAGAGTGCAAAAGAAACTGCTCCCCTTTCACAGGTCCAAGCAGAGAGAGAAACCCATCACCAACACCATACACTTAGAAGAGCAAACAGGCAGGAGGGACAAAGAGAGAATCTCTTCTGCTTTATATAGCTTTAGGGTGGGATCTTACAACCCTTCCCCAGACTTAATGGCTTCCTGAGTCTCGGGAATTTCCTTCCTGCACTGTCCACACAGGAAAGGATGTTTATTTACTTCTAGCTTCTTTGAGCTTCTTTACATCCTGCCCCCTACTGAGAGGCTGCCTTCCTGTAAACATCCTCAAATACCCACCCAAGATAATTAAAAAGATCAAGTTGACAACAAAACCTAACCATCATAGCCCAGATCAACAAAGCCAATGGCTATGAGCTGAAATCTCTTAAACTGTGAGCTAAAATAAATATTTTTTCCTTTAAGTTGCTCTTGTAGATAAAAGGAACTAATACACATGGGAACCTATGCATTTTCATAATAATTTTGAATGTATAATAATTATGTTCATGACCATATATATATCTTTATTTTTATTCAGCTCTTGATAATGAGCTTGCTTACTTTACTTACTGAGACAGATATGTAAGTAAAATAAAATTTTAAAAACTTTCTAACTCATACCAGTGAGTGATTCTGATTTAAAAATTAGAGATACTTTGAATCAAAAGAAAATGAAAATCTTCTATTAAAATGTTTGAAGAACACTGAATGAAATGTTTTGTAGGTATTTAAAAATGCATGCATTATGTACATTCTCAAAGAAAGTTGATTAGGAAACTTTTACTAAGTCTTCAGTTGCCCTGAGGGTATTTGGCAGGTTCTATGCCTAGAGGCTTGGAAATAGACTTCATACCCTAGACTGAAGGTTAGGCCCCTTAAAGGCCTTTGCCCTCAAGAGAAATTTTCTATATTATTATTTATATATTTTTAAATGCCTAGAATATTCTGATTTATATATATATATATATATATATATATATATATATATATATATATATATATATATA
>PVHP010002794.1:0-70834 GCA_004024765.1 Zapus hudsonius | reverse complement strand
ACTTAGACCTGTATTAATACAGTTGATATTAGATAGTTTTGGGTGACGGGAAGTATAATATGGGTAAGCCCAGATCCTGGCTTTCTAAAACTAATTTTTTGAGATAGACATGGTGGCACATCCCTGTAATTCCCAGTACTTTGGAAGGCTGAGGCAGGAGAATTGCCATGAGTTTGAGGCCGGCATGGGCTACATAGCAAGGCCTTGCTTCAAACGAACAAATAAACCAAGACATGTTTGTTTTTGACAGTTTTACAGTTTATTTATGCACTGAAGTGGGAATCCTTGCTAATCTAAGTGTCTGAGTACAGCAAGAGCATGAAGTGAAGCCACTGTCTACACGTGCCAGCATCTCCGGTTTTTACGTCTCCTTCTGGGCTGACATTCAAGAGGATTCCCTTGGCTGCTTCCCATCAGTGAGATAAATCCACCAGTGCAGATGGCCCACCCAGGGAGCACGCTGGCTTGAGAACCATTAGATTCCTCCTCAGGTCTGTCACAGGGAAAACCTTGCCTTGGTGGTGAGGACATCTGGCCCTGGACACCTCCTGTCAGACCCTTTGTTTTCTTGGAGTAGAAGCTGAGGGAAGAATGAACATCATAACAGCATCCCTGAGGAGAATGAATGTACAATAATCACTATGTGTTGGGAAAAATTCTCTTGTTTCATCCTCCAAATAGTCCAGAAGAATAATGTCATCATTTTTATTTTATTTTATAGATAAGGGAACTGAGGCCCAGATATGCTAAGGGTCTTGTCAATATGTTGACACATTGACAGAGTAGCATGGAGTCAGGAACAAGGAAGTTAAGCTTCTCAAACATGGGTTCCCCCCTTTTTTTTCTGTTATCAAGGCCACTATGGGGAGGTTGGCTTTTATTATCTCAGCTAACCTAAGGGTAAGTGTCAGGGAAATACCTAACTTGTATAGAAATCTTTCTGTCTTGGTTTTGATTTAATTCTCTGGCAGACTGGCTAAGGTTTGTCTTAACATGTACATTTCCCTTGCCAAAGCACATGTGGTATGTTTGGACATATGGTCTCGTTTTTATGATCTTTTAACATTTACATATTTCAAATACTTCATGGTGGGGTTCATTATTTGTGGTGACCAAGATTGGCAGCTGGTCTAACAGGGTCATGTGTGGAATCCCTAAGGAGTGAGAGGATCGATACCCTGAGGAATGTGCTTTCAGAGATAAGTATGTAAATGCAATGAGAAACCGCTTGGCAAATCGCTAGTGAGCATGGACTAGTGGAGTCTTTTGGCAAATTGGTCAAATCTTCTCTGAATCATATCACTAGAAATGGTTCTGAGATTGACCTTACTATTCTCCCAACCAGTTTTTAGATTGGTAAGTACTGGGCAGTCTGAATCTCTCAAATATTTCAGCCTATCAAACATTGAGCAAATGCCTTAAATAACTCAATAGTGAAATGTCTAATTTCAGACATTATATATCTATATCTATATCTATATCTATATCTATCTATCTATCTATCTATCTATCTATCTATCTATCTATCTATCTATCTATCTATCTATCTAATCTATCATCTATCTATCTATCATCTATCTAATAACCCTCAATAACCTTTGTGGTAGTTTGAATAATGTCCCCCAATAGATTCAAAAGTTTATTATAATTGTAAATTGTCTCCAGCTAGTTCTGGCTGGAGGAGGTGTGTCACCTTGGTCAGATTCTAGGGTTCAGCCCTAAGGTGTTTCTGGGGTGCATCTGGAATTCTAGCTATACATATGCAAAAA
Organism: Zapus hudsonius; assembly: GCA_004024765.1. Lineage (NCBI taxonomy): Eukaryota > Metazoa > Chordata > Mammalia > Rodentia > Dipodidae > Zapus > Zapus hudsonius. Next base: position 69,065 of record PVHP010002794.1, on the reverse strand, counting down.
GAAGTCTGAGCTCAAGCCTGGAGTTCCTCTTGTTTGCTAGTTCGGAGTGTGCTTGCTCGCTTGCTTCTGGAGGTGCTGTCTCTGTCTCTATTTGGATCTGTGAAAGGGGGCCAGGGGAGCCAGCCTTTTTCCTTAACTTCCCCTGGGTCTGTTACTTCAATACATACTTTCCTCCCAAAATTGTGCCTGGTTTGGAGATTCATCCCAGTGACCTGTGACTGACAATGACAACCTTAAAGTAGTTTTGAGTGTAAAATGGAATGGTAAATCAAATTCTTATCCTTCAAAGAACTCCATAGTTACTGAAGTGCCAACAGGAGTCTGAATCAGAGAGGTGTATTGTGCCCTAGTCTCTCCTCAATGGAAAGCCTATAATGCATATGTACTACGTGTTTCCTCTGGCTTCAACAAACCAAGTCAGGGAGCTCACAGGAGCAAGAAAGGGGCCAGATTATGAGCTACAGCTTCCTTGGGTTGAATCTTGTGAACTAGAAAGCTCATGTCTGACTCTGTAGACATAAGAAAAATGTTTTCCAGTAGAGAATGTTTAGCACTGCCTGGAAACATTTTTGTTTATCAGAACTGGAGAAAGGGGCCTTGGGATATAGATCATGATAAAGCATGAGGGAGGCTCTGGATTCAGTTCCCAGTATCAACACAAAAACAAAGAATCACACTAACAACAAAGACTGGGGAAAGGGATGTCATTCCAGAGACCAGAGGTCAAAGTTGATGCTGAACAGTTGACATTGCCAGGAATGTGCCCCACACCAAAGAACTAGCCAACCCCAAGTGTAATAGCTTCAAGGCAGAGACCCCAATGCAAAGCAGGATCACCTCAGTTGCTTTTTTGTAGATCCCAGGACATTTTCTGATTGGATCTTAGATCTTACATAGTACAGTTAAAATGTCAATCTATGTCCATGTTAAATATAGTCTATAGCTTGATGAATAAGTGTTCTGAAACATGAGCTTTGATGCTTTTAATTTGTGATTGATGTCATTGTTAGATAATCTCATGCATATTGATTCTGTATTCAAAAGGGCAGCTTTGTAATAGCTTAATATAAATTTTGCTGCATAAAGTTCTGATTTTATTAATCTATAATCCAAAATTTATAGCCAATGTTTGATGAATATCAGTTCAGGGCTTTGTAGACTGTCCCAGTCTATCTTGTGCTGCTACAACAAAAATGACTGAGACTTGGTAATTTATAGTAAACAGATGGTGACTTATAGCCCTGAAGTCTGGGAAGATCATGACTGGGGGCCTGGCATTTGTTAAGGACTTTTTTGTAACATCATTCCATAGCTGAAAATACAAGGGCAGGAGAAGGAAGAGATAGAAGGAAGAGGAGACCAGACTAGCACTTTAATTGTGGCACTAACACCACCTGTGAAGGTGGTACTCTTGCAGCCTAATCTTCCTCTTCATGTGGTTACAGTGGCAATTAACTTGAACATGAGTCTTGGGGAAGAACAACCGTTCCACCATCCACCTTACCTTTTTGATGATTAGAGTACAAATTTATGTTTTCACATCCTTCTTAGTTTTCTTCCTACCTCTTCCCTCTTCAGGACCCTTCTGTGTCATATGCTTAGGCTCATGACTTTTGTAGTGCAGTTAACTTAAATGACTCCACCAAAAATTGTTGCATGCATAATATACTCCTCTATTTCTTTAGCCTATTATGGTGCACTCACATATTGACCACCCATTTCCTTCTTCATCCTTAGCAGTCTGACTTCCATCCAGTCTATCTTGGCTATCCCTTTTATTGTGGACTAACAGTGCTCCAAAACTTGTGGTTACTATGGGTGTATATCTCTTATATCTACAGTATATATATATATATATATATATATATATATATATATATATATATATATATATATATATACACAGTGGTCCAAGACTTTTGGTTACTATATATTGTACAAAATATAATACAAAAATACATTTTATATATATATGTATTTTATACATATATAATTATACATATATGTAATATATAATATACATTATATAGTATTTTTGCATTTTATTTTGTATTTCACATATATACCTATGTATACATGTGTATAAATATGCAATAGACATAATTTATATGTAACTTAGTCACTTTAATAAAGAACTATCTGGGCAGTGGTGTGCACCTATAATTCTAGCACTTGGAAGTGAGGTTAAAAGATTGTAAGTTTGAAGTCATCCTGGTTTATAAAGCTGGGATGTAGGTCATGCCTAGCATGAGGGAGGCTCTAAGGTCAGTTCCCAGTATCAACACAAAGAATCACACTAACAATAAAGACTGGGGAAAGGGATGTCATTCCAGAGACCAGAGGTCAAAGTTGATGCTGAATAGTTGACATTGCCAGAAACTTGCCAGACACCAAAGAACTAGCCAACCCCAAGTGTAATAGCTTCAAGGCAGAGGCATCCCACTGCAAAGCAGGATCACCTCAGTTGCTTTTTTTTTGTAGATCCAGGACATTTTCTGATTGGATCTTAGAAAAGTCCCATAGTACAGTTAAATTGTGAATCTATGTCCATGGAGAATTTAGTTTGTAGCTTGATGAATACGCATTCTGGTTTATATAGCTGGACTCTGTCTCAAGACAAAACAAAACAGCAAAAAAAAACCACAAAAGAAAACACCCCCCATTCTCTAAAAGATAAGAACTAGAGAACCAGTATAAATGGATAAAAGATTAAATAACATGTGGAAGTACATATAGCTAGTCAGTAAAAGAATTAAAAATTACAACAGGGAAATAACTTTTTCCTCCCCAAAAAACCAGTATTAACTTCACTTGGCCTGCAGGTAAGTAAACATGGCTCAAAAGCTTGACATCTCTACTTTCCTCTTTTATCTGTCTCCTTTGCTACCATTAAACTTTGGGTCAGATTTCTATTCAACTCTGCAGCATGCTAATCACTTCAGATGTGTCTAAATACTAATTATAAGGTTGATTAGTTCAACCTTGAATTAATTTACATAATCTTTCTTATGTCTTCAAACTGAAGACACCATAGAGAAGAGACTAGAAAGTCCAGAAGTGCTCACCTGTGCAGTAGTGGTGCTAAATTTAGGAGGGTAATCCTAATCCTTCCATATTCCTCCTGCAGATCACTTCCAAAAGGCCAGGCCACAAGATCAGGGTTCTAGAAGCAACAGATGACCCCACATCCTTGTACCAAAACTGCTGTAGTCAGCTTTCTAGTTGCTGAGCAGAAAGAACCCAAACAAAAGCGGCTTATGGAAGAATGAGTTTATTTGGCTTACAGACTCAAGGGGAAACTCCATCCTGGGAGGGAAAACGATGGCATGAGAAGAGGGGTGGACATCACCTCTGCCACAGCACTGCAAACAGCAGCAGGAAGGTGTGCCAAACACTGGCTAGGGGAAACTGGCTTATAACCCCCATAAGCCTGTCCCCGACAACACAGCTCCAACTAGGTTCTAACACCCAAACTGCCATCAGCTGGGGATCCAGCATCCAGAACACACTGGTTTGTGGGAGACACCTGGATCAAACCATGACAAGGGATTATGAACTGCACCTCTAACAATTTTCTTCAAGGGCCTTGAAGGAGGCACAGACTCATTAACTTATTTGTGTGTGTGTGTGTGTGTGTGTGTGTGTGTGTGTGTGTGTGTTTTGAGAGAGTAGTTACTATGTCCTCTTAACTCATTCAGAAACTGATGTCCAGGAAGATGATATGAATTTTCCAAGATCATATAGCAAGTCTGAATTGCTTCTCCCTCACATTTGGCTATAAGACACAATAAAATAAAACAAAATCAGATATAATAGTAATCTCAAAAACTACAGGAATTATGATAATTATCCAAAATAATCACTAACAATAGATTTAGTCTCAGGATCTAAGTATTAGTATCCCCTCCATTAAACCAGATCTACTATTATGTACTTTGGGTCCTGGCAGGAGACTCTGGGAAACAGCAGCTGGTGGACAAGGAAGAGATCCAATAAGAGATGATCATGCAGCCAGGCCTGATCACAATGATAAGCCCTTGTCCCTCCATCATTTTTTGATAGCAGTGAGCAGAACTTAAAGAAACCTCTCATCATAGGAGGGGGGCTTTCTGCCATGAGCTAGGGAGGAAGCAAACCCTGACTCTGCTTTTTCTCCTTTCTGATCTCCATTGTGGAGGTCCTGCACCTCTTTTCTTCTCTGGAAATACTACTTACATGCTGATGATTCTAAAGTTTTTATCTCCATTCTTTAGTTCCAATTTTCCTATTAAGTATATATCCTAACAGAATCCTTGTTCACCATCTGCTTTTTGTTTTCCCCACAATTTTCTCTATCTGGTATCTGTCTCCTACCAATTGTAGGACAGGAAATTTAAAGGTACCTGTAATTGTTCTTTGTGGGACCCTGCTAAGAGGCACAGAGGATATAGGGTTAAATGAAGTTGAGACAGGCTGAAACCTGTCTCTGACTCGTTTATCTCTGTGCTTCTCAGAGCCCTGTGTTCTCACCCCAGCTGTCCTGGACAATAAGGTGACAGTTCCTCCACAGCTGCCACCATCAAACTCAGGATCATGTACTTCCCGCCACTCAGGGCTGAAAAAAAAGCCCCCTCAACTTATCTATGCAAACTAGGCATTCACAGGTTACTGGTCCCTGCCTATCCACTCATGAGACATCTACAGACCATGCTGCCTCTACTAATCCCCATGCTGATGCCCCTGCCTCTAATTCCCCCCCTGGCTTCTCCTCTCTATATATGACCTTTCCACATACAATAAATGATCTTCCCACTTTGGCTGCATCCTGAGAGTTTCTTCTCTTGTTGGCTCACTGCTGTCCCAAGGTTCTGCCCACCCAGCTCCTGACAAGCAGGGAGTTTGACAAGCCAGGAGGACCCACAGCGTCCACAGAACCAGGGTCTGTGGACCCAGCAGCCGGGGACCCACAGTTCTTTTTCTCCCTCAGACCTGTATCTTGTCTTTCAGCAAATCTTTTTGATTCTCCTCTCTATCCAGAATATGACTCCTCCCTGATTTCAATACTTCCGCCAGAACCTGAGTCCAAAGCATTATGCTCTGGGAATATTATTATAAAGGACACTGCTCTCCCTATTACCTTCAGGACTTGAGTAAAACACACATCTGGGTGTGTTTGACTGTATTTCCAGAGATAGAGCAGGAGGGATCTGACCCTCGTGATTTAATTCATGGATGGATTAAAAACTTGAATGAATTACTTAAAGATGGTTGAACTGTGAGAGATGGGACCTAGCCCAGGGAAGTGGCTCACTGGGAATAGTCCTTAAGAGGCTTTATCTTGCTGGGGCCCCTTCCTGTTTCTGCACTGTTCTGTTTCCTGTCTGCTGTGAGGTGAGTAGCTTTGGCCACATTCACTCATCCCCATACGTTCTACCATACAAGAGGCCCAGAGTCAACAGATCCAAGGACTGAGGATGAAATCTCTGAAATCAAGAGCTAATGTAGATCCTTCCTCTCTTCAATAGTTTGTTAGATATTTTGTCTCTGTACTGCAAAGGTAGCATATCTCTAATCTTAACACAGATCCTTTGGAGGGGGAAGAATGATTTAGATAGTGTTGCACTTCTATTCGCAATGTATAATAACTTCCCATTGCACTCAAACTGGAGGAAAAGTTCTTACAGTGGTCTCCATGACCATAGAGGATGCTCCCACTCACCCTTTTATCTCTCTGGCATGATTTCTTGTTATTTACCCCTCTCTTATGCCTTCTAATAACACTAAATTATATCCTAGGCTTTAAACAAACCAGATGCATTCGTATTTCTAAGAAATGTTTGTGCTGGGTGTGGTGGCACATGCCTTTAATTTCAGAGCTCAGGAGGCTAAGGTAGGAGGCTCCCATGAGCTGGAGGCCATCCTGAGCTACACAGTGAGTTCCATCTATGTCAGCCTGGGCTAGAGTGAGACCTTGCCTCAAAACAAAACAAAACAAAATTTTAAAAATGGGCTGAAGTGATGTTTCAACAGTTAAAAACACTTTCTTGCAAAGCCTGACAGGCTGGGTTCAATTCCCCAGTACCCACATGAAGCCAGATGTACAAAGTGGCACATGCATCTAGAAATCACTTCCAGTGGCTGGAGGCCCTGGTGCACCCATATTCACATCTCTCTCTCTGTGTCTTTCTCAAACAAGCAAATAAAAACTATTTTTTTAAAGCAATGTTTTCACTGGCTATAAACCCTGCTTCCTATATCCTTTCACAAATAACTGCATGACTCAGTCCTGAACCTCCTTCAAGTGTTTTTTGTTTAAATGTCCCCTTCTCAATGAGACCTTCTCTAAGGACTTTATATTAAGCCACAAACCTCTCTGACCTCAGGTCATCCCCTACTTCATTTTTGCCTGCAGTACTCCTGACCATCTGACACCTTTCATACTTCATTCTTTTGTCTGCCATCTACCTTCCCTGCTGTCTCCCCAATTTTCTCTCCTCCATCCTCATTGCAATGAAAGATCTCTGGAGCTGGCACACATGCACGACCGACCGGAGGAGTCTTGAGAAATTATGAAGTTTTGTTATGTGAAAGAAGTCTACTTCTTTGTCTTTCTCATATCACCTGACAGTGGTTAGTATGAGGATATGGACATGTTCCCTAAATTGAACCAGAGAGTTTGAAGTTCATCTGTACTAGAGTAGCAACAAGGCCCATTAAGTGTAAACCCTAACAATATTTGAGCCTTTCATTTTTAAATTTTCATTTTGTGTGTGTGTGGAGGGGGGTTCTGCTGAAGAGGAACACTAGATGCTGTGTCACTTTTTCTATCTGGCTTAGTGGGTGGCTTGGGAATTAAAACATTGCTAGCAAGCATCTTTAACCATTGAGCCATCTTCCTAGCCTCTTTAGCCTTTTTTAAAGAAACATATTTAATGGATTTTAGAGGCATCCTTAGAAACTAGAACTGCAGAGTCCATGTTCATACAAAGCATCATTAGATTATCTGAAATCACTTAGGACATGAGTTTATCCTGAGAACGTTACAAGATACATATTCTGAAACCTGTGCCAGTGTGGCAGGTTAGAGGTCAGAACTATGAGGAAAGGTCTAGAAAAGTTGAGCCTCTGGGAGGATTTTTATGTATTTTATGTAGTTCTGGCAAATGTTCAAAGAAAGTCCCTGGCTATATTTCCATTATAATTTTTAATGTTTTAATATATAAGACTTTCCTTAAAAATAGTAGGCTATGTTAAAGCCTTATATATCCTGAAGGTTAAAACTAGAAAAATGATGGAGTTGTTGAAGATTATTTTTAACATTATCCTCTACTGTGATAAATAAATATCAATAAGCTGATACAAGATGTCTTCTGAATGAATACTCAAGGTTAGGCCCAATTTTATCAGAATGGGAAATCCATTGAAGATTTTTCTTATACCATGAATGGACTAGGGATTAGCCAAGTATTACAATTTCAGGGCCCTAAAACCACAAAATGGAAACAAATCCTTCCTTAAAAGCTTGCTAATACCTACAGTTGTACATTTCATAATTAAACATTTTAACTTAAGAATTTACCCCAGGTGAGGTCGCTTAGTTATTAATCATTCCTCTGAGTGAACACAAGGATTCCTTAACAGGCTTAGCTCAGGAATATATGAATAGCTGTAGGGACCTGGAGAAACTTATGATCTAAGAAATCAAGGATGAAGAGGCTCAGACAATGAACTTCACCTGAGTCAGCCTCTTTTATTTTCAGGATTCCTCCTTCTTTCAGATTTAATGTCTGGGGATTGGTTGACACTTCAAAGGCCTGCCTTCATATGGGGCTGGAGAGGGTCAGAGAGTGCTACAGATAGATGCTAGATGCATGAGTTGTATGGCCTTCTGTTGCAATCAGCATTCTCTGTTGCTGTGCAGAAAGAACCCAAGCAAAAGTGGCTTGTGGAGGAATGGGTTTATTTGGCTTACAGACTCGAGGGGAGACTCCATCCTTGCAGGGAAAATGGTGGCATGAGCAGAGGGGTGGACATCACCTCCACCACAGCACTGCAACAGCGGCAGGAAGGTGTGTCAAACACTGGCAAGGGGAAGCTGGCTTATAACTCCCATACCCTGCCCTCAACAATATAGCTCTAGCGAGATTGTAAAATCCAAACTGCCATCAGCTGAGGATCAATCACTCAGAACACATTTATTTGTTTGTGGGGGACACCTGGATCAAACTATGATACCTACCTTCATTCTCCTTCTGACCCCTCATAGCCTTCATTCTTTAGAGTATACGAAGCTCAACCAATGGAACCAGAAGCAAATTTAGTTATACAATTAATGAATAGCAACGTCCAAAACCCATTCAGCACTCTGTGCACTAGGGGATCCTTACTGGAAGAGAGCTCACATTAAGATGTGTGTTCACTGGGCTTATGTCCAAGAAACATTTGATCACCATCAGGTATGGGAAAACCAGAGAGAGTAATTATATGCTGTAGGTCTCCCTTTGCTGAAACTAACTAATCAGAGTAAGAAGGAAAATGAATAAGAACAACAACAAAATGTATACAGAGAGAAGCAATATTCTTTTTTAAACTAAAAAAATTAAATACATTATATCTGCAAATCTTGTGATGGTACCCCTATTTCCCTCCCCTCTGTCCCCAACCCACTGGGGGCCCTCCTCAATGGGCTTACTGGATCAGTCCATGGGGTAGGGGGTTATGAGTTGTACAAGAGGTAGCCAGTGTTTTTTTTTCTTTGTGTGTTGTTACTGAGGGGGGCAATGACTCTGGATATTCTCCCCCAACATTATCGGTAGCTTCCATAATTATAGACCATAAACCATTGTGATTCCCTCTCCCCTTCCCTTGCCCCATATCTCTTCCCCCTCTCAATTAGTCTGTTTTGTTTCAATGTCATCATCTTTTCCCCCCATTATGTGTAGGTATTATCAGGCCATGAATATCATCAAGGTCATTTTGTGTCTGGAAGTTTGCGTTGTAAGCAGTCCTACCCTTCCTTTGGCTCTTACAATCTTTCCACCACCTCTTCCCCAACAGACTCTGATCCTTGGAAGTATGATAGAGATGTCCCAGGGCTGAACACTCCACTGTTGTTTTTTCTCAGCACTATGGTGTCTTTTGCATTATCCCAGTCATCATCACCATCTGAAAAAAGAGAAGCTTCTCCAGCCAAGAGTGAGAGTAGTATTGTTATTTGGGTATGCTTATTCAAAAAAAAGTGCATGTCAGACACTTTGGTTGGCATAATAGATGCATTTAACTAGACAACAGCAGGTGTTACTCCCCTAGGACTCATTACCTCCCCCACTGTAGGGTTTTTGCTAGGTCTTCATCATCTGTCATGCTTTCCCTCCCGTGGAGCAGGCCTCTAGTCCAATTAGACAGCAATTGTTTTTCCCCACAATGGATGTGCCACCATTGCCCCATTTGGCCTGGCTGGCCAGTCTTAAGGCTTGCAAGGTCCACTGCTGTTCACCACTATTGATGATTTCTCTCTCCCATATAGCTGCATGCAGCCATAGCTTTTACCAACTTTCTGTCAGCTGGTTGACAGGGAGGAGGTTTCTAGCTCAGCTCCAGCTTGATTTCTCAATGACCTGCAGCCCAAGCATATGTGGTCTTCAGCAGTAGGGTCTTACCATCTCATTCTGGTGGGCAACCAAGAGCTTTGGTAATGGCCTATAATGTTTTGTTGACTTTGGGAACCTCCCTGGTCAACAACTCACTGGAAGGTGTCCCATCCTTAGCACTGAAGTTTTTCTAGTAACAATCTATGCCATTATATGAGGGAGAACATGTGATATTTAGTGGCTTTCGGAGCCTCAGTTACCTTGTTTAGTATGACCCTTTCCAGATAAATCCGTTTCCCTGGAGGCTAGATTCCAGGAAAGAAGGAAGTGATCCAGGAAAACAACGGGATGAGAAAGGGGAGATTAAGAGAAGTTATGACTTCAGCTCAGGAGTGCCTGTTGACATTCGGGGCAAAGGTTGTTGGCAGCCGTGTTCAGCTCAGGGTTGTGAACTCTCCTATTTTCATGGAGGCTGGCTGCGTTGGCAAGTCTGCTGTCACAGGGTGTGTGCTCCACAGTTGTCGCTTTCTCTCTGTAGGTGCAATAGGTTGGTCTGCCGGCAGTTCCCTGCAGACTCTCACAGGACCATGCGTGCTCTCTTTCTGTGACCATTCTGTATCTTCCCATCCCTAAGACTAGAAGCAATGTGCTGTGTCCTGAATGTGTTTTGAAAACATTCATTCTTTCAAGAGGCCTCAATATGCCACCATAATCAATGTCAAGGTACTTTGTAAGCAAGCACCTTTATTTGCTGAGCCCTCCTCCAGTCCAATGTCAAGGTATTTTGATCTGAAGGCAAGCCAAAAGAAGCAAAGAAACTTTCTGCCTTTCTTCTAATGGCTGAACAAAAACAGGGCATAAATCAATCCACAGAAGTTCCTTTCCCTGACTCTAGCAGGACAAATGACGCAGCACAGACAAATCAATATGCAACTTGATAATTGCTGGGCTGTGTTCTAACCATTTCCAGGGCTCCTAGATACCTTAAAATTGCATGTTTTAAGTACACAGCTACGTAGTAAATGACTATTATGTTTTAATAGCTTTTTTGAACAGTTTTAAGTTTTCATAAAAATTGAATAGAAAGTACAGTTCCTATGTATAATTCCCTTTTCAAGTTTCTGCCATTAAGATCTTTGTGTGAAAAATTTTTTAAATATATTATTTATTTATTTATTTGTAAGCAGAGAGAAAGAGAGAGGAGAGAAAGTCAGAGAGAATGGGCATGCCAGGGCCCCAGCAGCTGCAAAGGAACTCCAGAGGCATGTGCCCCTTTGTGCATCTGGCTTTATGTGGGTGCTGGGGAATTGAACTCAGGTCGTCAGATTTTGCAGGCAACTGTCTTAACCACTGAACCATCTCTCCAGCCACCATTTTTCAAAAACTTTATGTAGATACTGGGAAATTGGACCCAGGCTGTAGGGCTTTGCAAGCAAGTACCTTTAACCACTGAGCCATTTCTCCAGCCTGAGCAATTCAGTGGGATTTTTAGTAGGGAGGTGTTTAAGGTAGGGTCTTACTGTAGCCTAGGCTGACCTGGAATTCACTCTGTAGGCCCAGGCTGTCCTTGACTCATGGCGATCCTCCTACCTCTGCTTCCCAAGTGCTGGGATTAAAGGCATGTTCCACCACTCCCAACCCGAGCAATTCTTAATGATGGTATTAGGCATCCCAAATAAATAAGAAGAAGAAAAACATTTCTATTTGTATAGTATTTGTAAAATTTTCTTTCCACTTGCAAATTATTGATGAAATTCTTTAAGATTCCCCTACTCTTTTTGTAAAAATCTTTAATTTCTTCTTCCCTTTTAAATATCCTCTCTAATAAGCTGGTTTCTCTTCATATTGTATGAATCTTTTGCCTTTTAAAGATATACTTTCTTCTTTATTCTATCCATAAACCCATCCCCCTTTTAACTTCTGGTCATTCATTAATGAATATAGAATCCAAAGCACTGATGTCTTCCCTCTCCCAATCACATTAGTGATAAAAAACAACCACTACTTTGTGCATTCAGAATCAAGTTCAACATTGAATATTAGACAACAAAATCAATAAAATTAAGCATCAGGTCTGGAAATGGTTTTACGAAATTTTATTTTTTTTCTTTCTTTTTATTTCCTCTGGTCTTCATAGATATTTGTTCTTTAAGGCCAAACCTGGCCAGATATGCTTAAATAAATCACCAGTGTCTGCATTTTTAGGTAGGTAGTATGAGAAATGTTAGAAATGGAAACAGAATAATTGGGCATAGTGTGATACTTGGACACATACATCCTATATATACTGATGAAATCAGAGAAATTAATATTTATATCATTGCATTACTGTGCTTATATTCTTCAAATTCTTCTTTGCTAATTATTTGTAAAGCATATAATAGGCTATTGTGACCAATGTAGAATGCTGGCATTTATGTGTTTTGGTACCTATTATCTCACTTCCCTTCATCCCCTCTTCTTCCCCTCCTTCTCAACTTCTAATAATGACTAGTATCCATTTTGAATCACTTTTTAACATCCACATATAAGAAAAAATGTATGGTATTTATCTTTCTGTGTCTCATATTTCAGTAGTTCTATCCTTTTTTCCTGTAAGGATAACATCGTAGTCTTTCTATGGCTGAATATCAATTCACGGTGTATATTCCACTTCTATTATCCATTCATCTACTGAAACACACCTGCATTTATTCCATATTTTAACTATTGTGAATAGTGCAGCAATAAATATGGGCATATATGGTAGCTTGAGTATAAAATGCCCTGCATAGAGTCATGCACTTGAATACTTAATTCTTAGTTGATGGTGCTTTTCAGACAGGTTTTATAACCTTTAGGAGGTGAACCCTCCTGGAGGAAGTATGTCACTGAGGAAGGGGTGGACCTTGAGGTACAAGCTATTCATTTCACACCAAGCAAGGAAGACATGCCTAGCCTGGCCTTGCTGGCTGTTCTCTCTCTTCGTCTACTTCCTCCATGTGATGTGATAGTGTAATTCCAATTCTTACTCATTCCATGACAGACTTCTTAAAACTATAAGCTGAAAAATAAACATTTTCCTTAATTAAGCTGCTCTGGTTGGGTCTTTTGTCTCAGCAATGAGAAAGTAACTCACAGAGAAATTTGGTACTGAAAAATAGGGTCATTGATGTGATAAACCTGACTGTGTGGTTCTGAGATTTTGGAATTGGTTTGCAAGGAAAAGAAAATGGAAGATGTTGGAACTTTGGAGTAGAGAAGCCTCACACTGCTATAAATTTGATGAGTCATTCTGGTGGGAATTTGAAAGACCAGAAGGCTGAAAGAACCGAGGATTATGGTGGCCTGGCTCATGAGGTTCCAGAGGAGAAAAAGGAATCTAACCTAAAACTGAGCTAGACATTTAATGAGATATTCTGGCAAAGAGACTGGCTGCATTTGGCACATGTCCTAAGAACTTGAGGACAACTGAATTTAAAAGAAATGGACTAATTTGTTTTGCAGAGAAAATTTCAGGGCAGAATAACATGAGTCTGTGCTATGGCTTCTTTTAGCTGACCTGCATTAAATCTATGATGAAAGAGAGGAAATGAAGAGCTAAAAGGAATATAAAAAAATGAAAAGATTTTCAAGGGAAAAAGAATAAGAAAATTTAAAATTCCAACCACAGATACTGCAGCTGCTTTGGCTATGGTCTGTAATTGTAAAGAAAGCGATCACCACCATTAATCATAAGGCAACTGCTCTATACTAGGACAATAGAAAAATGCCCCGAAGGCAGGAAACAACCAATTGAAAGCTTAAGACAGGAAAAATACAAATTATTTTGAAAGGGAAAAGCCTAAAGGAAGAATGCAAAGGAGACCTCTGTTTTTCAAGGTCAGCACACAGGGTTGTACAGTGTTCCATGGGTCTTGTCCCAACCTGCAGCAGAAATTAGCAGGATCACCCATGTGATATTGTTTTGGAAAAAGGTAAGAGGCAAGATGGCAAGGGTCATGGAATTTTACACCTCGGTTTCAGAGAGCCTCTGAAGCTAAGTAATATGAGGCAAAGGCAAAACCTTTGCAAGAAGGTCTTCTGAGAGCACTAACACTCGGAAGGTGAACTCTAAGGTACAATGGAGATCTCAGGATGTTGAAGATGCCATGACCATTGGCACAGCCACCAAGGAAAGCTGGAGGTTTGGGGTGAATTCTGCTCAGAAGTGAGGCTACAGACAACAAAGGTGTATAATTCTTTCTGTTGGTAGGGGAGTGATTCAGAATTTTTCTTTTACTTAGAACATTTTCTCTGTTGGAAAATACTTTACCAATTGATGATCTAAGAGGACACTTACATGATCTTATTTTCCCAATACTAAATAGATGGCTTGTAAAGTTAATGTCTTAGAGAATATTGACAGTTCTCCACCAGGGTACCATTATTGTTACATAATGTGCCACTCTCCACTATAAAACCCGTCTTCACTGTTGGAATTATTGTCAAATCATATTTGGTAAACCAGGAATGAAATGCATCCTTATTAAATTAACAATTCTGATGCTTGCATCTGAAACTATTCACGGATTTCTTTTTAAGCTATTCATTTCACATGAAGTAAGGAAGACATGTCTAGACAAATATTTCTTAAAGTATTTTGAAATAAAGCCTTTTCTGAAATGGCTATGTACACTATTGTGTTCAAACATTTTCCTTTGATCTGCCTGCCTCAGATATTTGCTTTATTGAAAGCAAGCTAATGTTCTGAAAATTAATCAGACTTCAAAGAATTCTGATTTTTGTAAAGAACAAATCTTCTAAGGTATGAAAAAAAACTTAATTTTGTTAGCAGAAAGGCTTTTAAAACGCATATTTGAAGATCTTTTTAAAATTCAGTGGGATTTATGAGCCTATGGGCATTAATGAAGGGAGAAACCATATTCTGTCTTAAGAAGCATCCATTATGAATACACTGGAGAACAAACACATTAACATTTGAGTTTGCAGTGGCATTCTTACTTATTGGCAAAGTGACCCGCTAAGACCATGGAATTTTAACATCCATGGCATCCATGCTGTGCCTTTTTCCAAGAACTGCGTTGGGCTATGGTAACATATTATAAATATTGATGATGTGGAATAATTAATTCTGTTGAATTCAAGATGGTTGTGAGGATAATACAGAGCTGGTTTGTTGCATCCGAAAAGAACTTTCAAGTCAAAAGCACTGGAATCAGATCCAGGTGTATCTCCTGCCTATTTTTTTCTGTTTTTCCAGCACTATCTCAAGGAAAAACTATGAGAAATTACGAGACAAATCCTCATTTCTGAAAGGAAGAAGATACCTCATTGACAGCATCCCAAAGGTGAGATAAAGAGAAATTACTCTTAAGAGACTCCTGCTTTATCAACTGAGCTAGCCAGGAGTCATGAGAAATTACCTTTAGGGATTTGGATAAAATGGTTTTTGACTTCTTTATAAGTCTGCTGATGCATGTTCCTTTACCCAGGAAGCACTTCCCGTGCTCCTGTTCTGTTCCAGGCATGATTTGAATTGGCTTATACAGTCAGATTGCCCCAATTTGAAAGCAGAAGTTGGCAGTTGCTGAGTCCTTAGCATTTTTTCCTAAATGCAAGAACTACAGGTATTCACTACCATGCACTGGCCCTGTAGTCCCCAACAAAACAATAGACAATGAAGGTCCTTCCATTTATGGATCATGTGGTAGGATGGAGAAGCAATTTATAAGCACACAAAACAAAGTATATAATATATCTGATTGTGTTGGGTAGCACAGGTGAACATGGAGCAGGACAGGAAGTTCAGAGGGTCCATAGACTAGGAATTATTATTATTATTGTATCTTATATATTCAGTGACTTTTGAACAGAAACTGAAGGACACAAGGAAACAAGCCACTGAGATACTAGAGAAAAGCAGTCCGAGCATAGATATCATTACAGGACAAACCTTTGATGTGATGGCATACTTGGGAAACAGAAAGAAAGGCGAGAGGCCCAGTGTGGCTGAGAAGGGGGAATAAGGACGACAGTAGGGGTGGAGATCCCAGAGGGAGCAAAACAAACCTCAAAGTGAAGTTCATGCAATGAATCCAGAATGAAGGGGAGGGTAAAGCTTTAGCTGGGCATGGTGGTGAATACCTGTAGTTCTTATATTTAGAAAGCAAGACTAAAGAAGCAGCAATCCAAGGTCATCATTCACGACATATTACAGACTTGGTTTATCTTAAATGATCTTAGAAAAGTAAAAAAAAAAAAAAGAACAAAAAAATAAAGGAGTCTTTGGTGATATTAAGAATCTCTAGAAATGCCTCTTTTTGGGGAGTGGACAAAGGCAAGGAAGAAGTAAAGGGGATTAAATGAACCTGCAATTTGAAAGCTAGATGACAGGAGAAATTGGAAAGAAAAATTAATAAAAGAGGCTGTGTCTGCTGCTTCATAATGTCAATGGCTTCATAGTTTTCATGGAAACAAGGGCCAAGTCAAAGCTCTTCAGTGACTTTGGTAGTTAGAGTCCAAGAGGTCTTAGAGGATAATTTCCCTGGAGTAGTGAGGGCAGGTATCACACAAGAAGAGTAAGTCATGAAGCAAAGCAGGTGTGGACTGCTCTGGCTTTTGTTTTTGTTGTGTTAGGATAAATCTGGTCACGCATGGAAAAAAAGGATTTGGGGATTTAGCTCAGTGAATGAGCTCTTGCCTAGCAAGCACAAGGCCCTGGGTTTGATCCTCAGCACCATGGGGGGGGGAATCACAAAAAGACACCCCCACAAAAAGGGAAACAAACGGGAAAAGGAAGACAGGACAAGAAGTACAGAAGTTATTTGCAAAAACAGCTGTTGGCTTCCTTGTGAAGTAACTGCACAACTCAGAATCAATCCAGTGCTCATATCAGAAGCCAACAATTACTTACTACCAGCAAAGGTCTTGCTTCTTTTGCCAGCTCATAATGCAAAATTAGTTTTTGTAGTGTTACTTATTCAGCCATCCTAAATACTACATGACTGGGAGATCTCAATCCATCTTGGCACATTTATGAAGATGATGCAAATCACATTTCTAATAAGGTAATACTGGGGCTGAAGAGATTTCTCAGTGGTTAAGGCACTTGCCTACAAAGCTTAATGACCTGAGATAGATTTCCAGCTCCCATGTAAAGCCAGATGCACAGAGTGGCACTTGCATCTGGAGTTTGTTTGCAGTGGCTGGAGACCCTGGTGTGCCCATTCCCTCTGTGTGTCTCTCTTCTTTCGATCAATGTGAACAAACAAACAATCAAACAAACAAACAAATAAATAAAATAATATTTTTAAAAAGAAATAAGGTAATGCTAAAAACAGATCAATGTGAATGTCTTTTGATGAAAAGGAATAACCAAGTCTTTTAGTTAGGTTTCATTCTGCTAAGGTAACGCAGACATATGCTGGGTCTTTATTAGTAGTTTAAAATTTTGGCTGATATACACTAAGCTAACTGGAAGACTCTAATTTTGTGTTTTATTTAATTCTTAGGAGAGTTCTGGCATTCAATAGATGTTATATATTAATATTAATATTTTCCATGTTGCCTCCATTAAATTTTTATACTTTAATTAAATGATTATACTGGAAGTAAATCAGATGATCGGATGATTGTAAAATTTCTCAACCCCCAAAGTCTAAGATCAACATGTTAAAATCCAATGCACACTTTTAATTGACCTAAAAAAGCACATTTATGGCATCACATATAAGGTGTAATTTGCTTTTCTCTCTTTAAACTAAGGAACAAAATGTAATCCAATGATGTTTTTGGCTGGTTGGCCTTCTCCAAATGTGCTATTAGGATGCCTTTGAATCAGTTACATTTTGTCCTCAACTATTGACAGGCTAAGTTTGAAACCCCATGATAGAAAGAGATTATGTACTGGGAAGTAAGATCCATGGTGCTGTGTAGTTCTGCACAAAGCAGAAAAAAGGGAAGACCAATGCCAAATGGACCCATCCTGGTAGCAAAGTTGTTGCCAGAGAATCCAAGAGCAGTAGAGCATATCCTTCTGATTAGGGTGGAGGGCCAGTGAAATCCACCTACCAGAAAGCCTTTCCCTTCCAAATCACCCAAATCAGTTCTGAGTGGGAAGGAATGTGGAAGTGAGAAGAGGAAAGAATTTATAACATATTCACTATAAAATCTCTAGGAAGACCAAGGGTCCAGCATAAAACGATTAAAAATATTCTCCTTATGCAGGTATGGGGGCACAGGCCTATAATTCAGGTCCTTGGGTGGTAGAGGCAGGAGGATCAGGAGATCAAGGTCATCTTCAGCTACGTAGAAATTACCCTATGATACATACAATCCTGTCTCAAAAGAAAGAAAGAAAGAAAGAGAGAGAGAGAGAAAGAAAGAAATGAATCTATTCTAATTTTTTTCCTTACATAAAACTCAGAGAAAATGATGTCTTTACTGGCTTAAAATTTTGTTTTGTGACTAATCAGTTATAGTATTGTGCTTTCTAAAAGATATTTTGCAGTAATATGTTGAGTTGGATGTTCTTAACTTAAAACCTGCTTGGTTAGAATGATTCTCTAAATGCAGGTGTTTCTCCATTCCAGAAGTGTGAAACAAGGTCATTTTGATTGCTCAAACTTTTATCACAGAAGGTATAACACTTTATTGTAAATGGATTAATGGTTCGACATTTACAGTAGAAAAATCAGAAGTATCCAAGAACAGAAAAGGTATATATTTCAATTTCTAAAATAGAGGGGAAAAACAGCTAATATGGGAGAAATGCATTATGAGAAGGCAAGAATGTTTTTGGCTTTGGAATGTGTGACTAGTCACCATTGCAAAGGAGTGAAATGTAAGCAGAAGCTGGAAGAACATTTGGGGGAGAGTGAAATGGAGGAGACCAGGGGAGGGGAGATGAAAGGGGATGAGACTCAACTAAAACAAATTGTGTTTGGAAATGTCAGAATAAATGATACCTAAATCTCTATGCCAATCAAAAAGAATTTTAAAAGCATGACCAGATCTCCACAGAGGGATTGTTGTGGGGTGGAAAGTAGCAGAACATTGTTTATTTTTCCTTTTCCTTCAGTTGTTTTTTTTTCCTTCTTAGTTGGGATCACATACTGGAAACTATTAGATGAAGGATGAGTCTGGATTCTGACTCCATGCGTTAAGTATTGACTGATGTCTGTCATATAGATGCCCCCTTCCTTCTTTTTCCTGCATCCCTTACTCTTTTTAACATCTCCAAATGAATGACATTTGTACGTATCCCATATTAACTATAAACTGTCAATGACTTGTGTCCATTACATTAGCTTTAAGATTACATGTTAAATTAGTTTTTCAAAATGAACAACTTAAAAACCAGGTATGGTGGCTCATGCTTGTAATCTTAGCACTCAGGAGGATGAGGCAGAGGGATCACTGTGAGTCGGAAACCATCTTTGGCTACATGAGATCTTATTTGAAAAACGGCAAAAAAACGGAAGAGTTGAAGTTAGTGTTCCTGGAAGATGCTCATGTACACCCAGGATTGCTCTGGCGATGCTGGAACATCTTTCTCTACAAGTAGCATTTTTCTCCTTCCTTCCCCTTCTCTTCCCTTCCTGTCCCTTTCCTCTCCCTCCCCTCCCCTGGCTTTCCTTCCCCTCTTCCCCTCTTCTCTGTTCTTCTTTCCTTCCCCTTCCCTTCTCTTCCTCTCCTCTTTCTTCTTCTTTCCCTTCTTTCGTTTCCTATTTCCTTGCCCTCTCCTCTCCTGTTCTTTCCTCTTCTCTCTTTTCCTCCCCTTCCCCTCATCTCTTCCCCTTTATCCCCTTCTCCTTCCTCTCCTTTCCCTTCCTTTCATCTCATCTCTCCTTTCCTTTCCTCCTTCCTTTTGTTTTTTTTCCTTTGAGACAGAATCCCATTGTAGCCCAGGCTAGCCTCAGATTCACTATGTAGCTGAGGCTGGTCTTTACCTCCTGCCTCCATTCCTGAGTCTTAGATGGCAGCATGAAGCAGGATTTGTGTATGAGGAACAATGTACATTAGAAGCAATATCACCAGCTCCTCTACAGAAAACCAACACATAGAAAAAGAGAAACTACAGTCTACAACTACTCCCTTTCTGCCTGCCTGTTAAATAGATTTATACAGCATTTGTTTTCGCAGCTGTTTTGGTAGTGTAATGATTAAGATGCTAAATTTGTGAAGACTTGTTTTCTTTTAATAAAATAATTTAAGCCCATTTATAGGTCCTTATGTCAACTGACCACTTTTATGACATGTTCTACAAGAACATACACTTCCTGGAGCGAGGCAAAAGCTATGAATGCTGTGTTTCATCTCTCTAAAGTTTTTCTTTTTTTCCATTTTCATAATTTTTATAATGTATTTTGATTTTATTTCCTCCAATGACTCTCCCTTATCCCCCATCCCTTCCATCGTCCTTCCCCATTAATTCTCATCTGTGTATGGCCATACACACATGTATTTAATCTATTTTAAAAATAATATCTTCTGTGCTATTTAAACATGGTTTCCCTACCCCTAGTTAAGATAGTTAAGATTTTCTTCTGTTTATGCTAGCTCATTGAGAGATTCAGCTGTGTGGAAGTTTCAGCTTTAAGTGCAGTCTGGGAGAGTGTGGTTAGATGTTCCGTCAACTGATAGTTAAAATGACTATGCTTTTATTTTAACAAATACATTTCCCACTCTACATGCATTTCTTATTGGAAGTAGTTGGTAAAACAAAGAACAATCAAGGGTAAAGCTGCGTAGCTGTCTTCTGCAAGCACACTGTGTATAGCAAGTGTTTTTTTCTGATTAGCACCCCCCCTACACACAAACACACCAAAAATGTCCACATAGTTAGGTTCCCAATTCCAGACATTCTTTCTTCAATGTCTTTTAAGGTTGATTCTGGTACCAGACCACAAAAGATTGTGGGTTCAAAGTTAGGAAGTAATTAGGCGTTGATGGACTGTACCGTCTACTGGCATTGTGGAGGAGGGCTGTGCAGCTGAGGTCTTAGCTCCAAAGTTCAGTATGGCAGACCACCCACAAGGTCAATGTTCTAAAGACCCTCAGGAAAGTGCCTACTAAAGGTGTCATGAGCCAAGGTACAAACACAACTAGGCATGGATTACTTTAATAGAAAAGCCTTCTCTGGTCTCTTCTAACAGCTACACATGTAAGTGTGCAGTGCACATGCACACACACAGAATAGAGAGAAAGAGAGAGATTATGGATATATAATTTATAATTTCTTCAATTTTGTGTCTCTGCTCCTCAGTATCACAAAACCAATACAAACTGTAACACTGGTTTCAGAAAACATGCTACATATACTCAGACACCATGGAGAAAAATTTATCACTATAAGTGAAGTGTGCCATGATAAGGAAGAAAACATTCTGTTATGAAGAATTTAGCATGTGCAGATTAAGTATAATATTTTTCATGCACTCATAAAATATATAATATAAAATGGAATTGACATAAACTCTTTAAAGTAATAAAAGTGTTAAAAAGATGTACTTAAAGTGGATGAGATGTCTATTATTAAAGTGGATGAGATGCCTTGCAGAAAAGATAACCTTCAAGTACAGAAAATCAATAAGTTATATATTTCTTAAATTAATAACGTTTGTTTTTATTTATTTATGAAGAGGGGGGAGAGAGAGAGTATGGGTGCACCAGGGCCTCCTGCATCTGTAAATGAGCTCCAGATGCATGTGTCACTTTGTGCTTCTGGCTTTGCATGGGTACTGGGGAATCGAACCCAGGCCAACATGCTTTGCAAGCAAGTGCCTTTAACCATTAATCCACCTCTCTAGCCCCAACATCCGTCCTATATACAATACTATTCACTATATATGTGCATGTTATACTCTTTTATCCTCTCACCTCTGCTCCTGTTTCCCTGGGACTCTCCTCAGTAGGGTTATGGTATTTACTGTGGGGTCTCAGTCAGTTTCTTTAGGGTAGCAAGGGGACCATGCCTCAGATATTCCTACCAACTCTGTGGCTCTTACAATCTTTTCTCCCCTCAACCACAATGTTCCCTGGGCCATTGAAGGCCTTTGCCAGTATGATTTAGTGGTGAGTTCTCTGTAGCCTCTGGATTTCTGCTTTGATGGGTTTTGGTTGATCACGAGTCTCTTCCTGGAGCTGGTTGTCAGGCTGGCAGTAAGAGCAATCCGTATTCATGTTGTTGCTTCCTCTGCAAATTCTTCTGGGCCCTGGCAGATGTGGTAGAGGTGGCACGTCTCATAGTGGGCAGTTGTCTATCTTTTTGCCTTATCAATGGATCTTGGTTCTCCTTCATTTTCTCTGCCTTCTGTAAAATAAAACAGATTCTCCAACCAAGAGTGAAGGCATCTTGGGTTAAAGGGGATATGCAAAGTTATTTGAGGGACTTTTTGGTGTGCAAGCCTACTCTTGTTCTCCAGAGAGCAGTGGGGGCTTCTCTCTGAAGTCTATTATTTTCCTGACTATGATATTCTGACTTGGTTTCCAGTACCAGATATGAGTTCTCTCCCATCAAATGGGCCTCATGTTCAATCAAAGAACACTTGGTTACCGACATAGGCTGTGTGTCTGGCTGGTTGATTTCATAGTCTGCAGGGTCCCCTGCTTGTTCATGCTATTGGTGACCAATGTCTTTCAGAGCTCCCATAGGACTTTCCACCACTATGAAGGCTAGCCAGGAGGGTGCAAGTTTCCTTTTTGGTTCCAGAATGGTATTCTGATATCCTTTGACTGCAGCCTGTTGTGTCTTTAGCAACAGGGTCTTACCTTTTAGCTCTGGAAGGTAATCAAGTGTTTTGTCAATGGCCTACATTGTTTTGGAGATCTCATGGGTAAGGGGTAGGAAAGGTGGGAAGGGAATTACATAAAAGTTAAGACAATATAAATAAGTTCCATTGAAACCCTCCTTCTAGCTAGCATTTTTACAAGATATAACCACCAATAAAGAGAGAGGGGAGGAACTCCACTCCAGACCAAAGGTAAGAAAAGCTTAACTTTAAAACGTTGTTCTCTGGCTGATAAATCCCAGGCTCAGACTTGGGTTGTCCCCCACAGTGAGCTTTTGGCCACAAAATATTTTTGTTAGTAAATATTATTACTGCTAAAATACTTCTCATGTAGTGAATATCCTGGTATATATTAGACATTTTACTTCGTATTCAAATGTCAACTGTTTTGACTGAACAAAGTAATGAAAATGGAATTGACAGCCAAGAAATGGGTTGCTTCTAAAACTCTTGGTCCTTTCACCAGAGCATTCTGCCTTTCTAGTTATCAATGTTGGCTGTTTGTGGGAATGATCCAGAGTCTGACAAAGAACTGATGCTGATAAACATCATCACTTGTATGGGATGGGGAGGGACCTGCATGTTCGAATTTTCTAAAGTTCCTCAGATGACCTATTGTGCAAAGTTGAGAATCCTTGCTCTTAATGTGCTTTTTTTGAGATAAAAATGAAGTGCTTATTTTCTAAACAAGAATCTTGACAAGAAACACAGCACCTTAGCACAGTGCTAATCACCTGAATGCAATGGACCACTTTCCCCCAAGGATTTGCAGATGTGCAAGAGGTGTCATCAGCAGACTCTCTGGTAAATACACCATAAGTTGTCCCAGAGCTAGAGATATATTCCCATGAATGCAACCAGCATGGATTAACTACAATTACTTCATGTTTTCCTTATGAAAAGGCAAGGGTAATTTGGCACGAGAAGATTATATTGTTAAGAACTTTCTGAACATCTTAAGCAATGTATTTGCCAAACATTTCATTTAAATTCTAGGGTCCACTGTCCCTAGTTGAGTTTTGATCTCAAAGTTCCTAACAGTCCTAACCACAGTGGATAACACTGCAACACGCTTAGACCAAATATGTAGTAACTTCGTACAGTAGATTTATTGTCCAACCAACAAAAAAAAGCCACATGAAAAGACGAAAAACCCAAGATCTGTAATGTGGTCACTGCCAAGTCAGCCAAAACTAACTCTTTGATATCTTTATGTTCTTAACATCTGCATTTTTCTCAGTCTCCAGTAAAGTAGGAGAGGCAATAGAGGAGACAGCTGAGAAAAAAATGGAGGAAAAACAGCCCTCCAAAACAGTATAATAAATTATTATCATGTATATTCATTAATCATGCTCAGCTATGGTTTCAATTATTTATTTTCAGTGGAGGTTTCAGGGTGAGCGAATGAAGCTTTCTTTCAAGCTGTTTTATGATTCTTTAAAAACCTGGGATGGGAAAAAAATCTTAGACCTTAGTACTTAGATCTTAATTGAAGCCTCATTCCTGCTAGAGCCAACAAGTAGAGGAAATACAGAAGGATTCTCTCTTGGATGTACAGAATCTTTTTTTACTGGTGAATCCATTGAATTAGATCATCATCTTTCTCCCAAACTAACTTAGCTCTATTTATTTTCCTCAAATTTTTGAAGTGAAAGTTGTGTGAGGGTATAAATGACTTTAATAAACTCTTCCATAGAATTACATTTGAGCAGTAGAAAAATTGTCTTCCTGGACTGTCTACACCAGAATGTCTACACAGCAGAGTGAAGCCGCTTATTCTAGGATCAGTTCAAATTATCTCCAGTTTTCATTGATTTTGCACCAAACTTCAACGTCTAGTCACAACATGACTTAAATAGTTTCAAAATGAGCTCTCTCTCCTCTGCCAGCTAAGAGTGGCCTTTTCTGGAAGCCCACAAAAGATGGAATGTCTGAGATCCTGAAGGTTTCTCTCTGGAGTTTTAAGACAACTCCTCAAAGATGTTGCCAAATTCACCAAACTTTTCATAAGTCTGACCTAAATTGTAGAGTCTTCACAGGGCCAATCACCAAGCTAAACTCGCCTGGTTCAAATATATAATTTCATTTGTTAAACTGGCTGCCTGTAGCTGAAAGCATAGTAGCGCTGAGCATCCAAGCAGAGCATGTGTGAACAGAAGCTGGGGACAGGCCCAGGCTTAGAGGCAAGGAATTACACTTTGGTGTGAAGGTCCAGAATGGCTAAAGGGTTGGAAGCTGAGCAACAGCTGCTGAAGCTAACATATATGTTCACAACATTACCCATTTTATTCAAGCCTGAGGAAGCTGAGCAAATGATAACTAAGTGTCAACACCCAAATACCTCATGACCATTATAGACTGAAGTTATGTTTCAAGTGGCTGAGACTGAAAAGAGGAAAAAGATTCAGCTATGAGACTCATTCATTAAGGTGCTTAACCCACCAACATGAAGACCTGCGTGAAAGCCAGATATGGTGGTCCATGGACCTGTAATACCAGTGCTGGTGAGATTAGACACACCTCCCTAGGACTTGCTGGAATACATAGTCTAGCCTAAATTGCTGAGTTCCAGGCTCAGTGAATTAGTCTGTCTAAAAAAGCAACAAGAAAGATAGAGATATACCATTGGAAATGAGGCGATGGTGAAAGTGGTGTATGCGCATGCGTGAGACTATTTAATCTCTAATCTCCAGGTGGGGGCCACATGTAAAAGGCACCTCTGGTTTAGTCTAGTGAGAGCTTGGAGTTGTTCCATTGCATCTGGTGACCATATGTTTCCTTCATACTTTGGGGTATGGAAGCAATTGCTTCTCCCTCCTCCTTCCCCTCGTCTTCATCCTCCCTGTTTTCCTCCTCCTTCTTGTCTTCATTCTTCTTCTTTGCAGTGTGGGGGTTGAACCCAGGATGTTACACATGTTAGGAAAGATCTTGACCACTGAGGGATAGGCCAACCTCTCTACCTCTACTCACTATGTTCAGTATTGCTTTTTTCTTTTGATTGGAAATATATATATATATATATATATATATATATATATATATATATATATATATATATATATATATATATATATATATATATATATATATATATATATATATATATTTCCCTCCAACTCTATTCCACTGAACCTCTTCTTTCAAAGGTTCCTTTTCTATTTTTCACGTTTATCACGTTTTACGTCTGGCTATACATGGGTACTGGGGAATTGAAGTCAGGTCCTTAGGCTTTGCCAGCAATCACCTAAACTACTAAGCCATCTCTCCAGCCCCTAAACTCACTATTTTTTAAAAAATATTTTTATTTATTCATTTTCAAGCAGAGAGATACAGAGAGAGAGAGAGAGAGAGAGAGAGAGAGAGAGAGAGAGAGAGAGAGAGAGAGAGAGCGCGCACCAGGGCCACCACCTTGTGGGTCTGGCATATGTGGGTCCTGGGGAATTGAACCAAGGGCCTTAGGCACTGGAGGCAAGTGCCTTTACCGCTGAGCCATCTCTCCAGCCCTGAAACTTAAAAGTAATATTTTAAGTAATTATTACTATTGATTTTGTCTTGTTTGATAGAATTTATTATGGTTTAAGAACAACTTACTGAAACATCCATGAATGTATTCTTATTACAAGGAAACACACCTAGTAAAACTGAAAGCCACTAGCTTTTTTATTTCCCATTTATAGGATGCTAGACACACTTTTAGGCTGTTCTGTGAACAGATAGTGTAGCTGTTATCTTCTCATTCAAGGACTAACATACCCAAGCCAAACCAGTTTATTAAGGCAACAGGTTTATTTCAACTTAGTTTCAAGGGGAAGTTTCATAATGGAGAAAGCATGGCACAGCAGACATCACATCTCTTCACAGTAGCAGGAAGGCAGTAGCTTGAGTGAGCTAGCGCTGAATACTCAGTGAGCTAGCCTGCCCTCAGTGACACACCTTCTCCAGCAAGGCTAGACCTCTCAAAGGCTCCAGCAGCTAGAGACTTAAGTAGGAGTCTTAAACACTAACATTTGATTCTATGGGAACATTTTGCATTCCAACTACCACGGATAGCACCTATACCTCAGGCTTGTTTCTGAAGAAATTTCAGCACAATTCTTTAGCTTATATCATGCTTAGTGAATCTGTATAGAACCCAAAGTCATCTTCTTTGGTGGGATAATCAGGAAATTCAATGAGAAGCTGTATGATATGGAGCCTAAGATGGACAGAACACAACTACTCTTTAGGAGAGCCTGCAAGAAAGCAGAAAGTACTACACAAGCAGCTTTTGTAATGCCCAAGTCTGGTATGTATTCACCATTCAAAACTAACAGTGCTTATTGCCAAAACCCACATTGTTCTCTGTGCTGATTTATACAGTGGTTGGGGTGTGGGTGCACAGCGGAGAAAGGGAAAAGTAAAGAGCAAGAGAGAGAGAGAGAGAGAGAGAGAGAGAGAGAGAGAGAGAGAGAGAGGCTGATGTGTTATATCAATGTGCCTCTCAAATGTTCTCTTCCCTTACTTCCTAGAAATTAGATGATTTTCAGCGATTTCAGCAGTGTCTCCAGTGAGGCCCATCACTTAAAACACTTGTGCTTGGGTTGTTGGATCTGAGGACTTCAAGAGAATCATGGGTGCACTGATTTTCCTGTTTGTAATAAGCACTGCTGACTATTACTCTACCCAAGATTCTTTCTGACTGGGGTGTCATCCCCCATTCTGCAGCTAACTCATTGAATTTATAAGAAATTGTCTTTGTGTCCATATTCACATTTGTTATAGCACTTAGGATAGGATTCTCTCTTGGGTATCCCGTGTTTATGTCTATAATAGGAATAACTGCTTTGTCACTTGGCTCTGGGAGTCCATGAGGGCAGGGACCTTGCTGGATTATATTTGAATTTCTGACATCACATTGACTGGTGGGGGGGGAGTGCACAATCTTTCTGATGCATAAGGCAGGAAGCGTAATTTCAGTATTGAGAGTTCAGGCATTAAAATAATTTTATATATAGTGTCAGAGAGGGAAGAAAATCAAGAGGGATGTATGACCAAGGAAAGAGAACAGCCATATTCTGCTCTGGGTGAGTAAAGCAGCTTTTGGAAAAGACCATCTCCAGAAAGAAGAAAGAACCAGGCATGCAGTGAGACCTGCGGATGGGAGCTAGACTGTGGTTATGCATAGATTTTTTTTATAGTTTCCCTAGAGATTCTTAATTGCATGTTCCAGTTCTTCTGTAGCCTTAGCCATGTCCTTTGACATTACTGTAAGTGGGGTTGAAGTAAAACTACTGAAGAAATAAAAGGTTTTTAAAAATTATTAGTTAAATGACAAATAGTTTCAAAAGAAGTGGCAAACAGACAAATATATCAATAATATATGTATATAATTTAACCTTTTGCATGCTTTACTATGAGACCCCCAGATTTTCCTTGAAACACCTCAAGGAATATAAATTATGCTATCCTGTCCTCCATCTAAACTGGAAATTATTACAATTACTAATACTTGGTATGTAAATACACCCTGCCCTGACAGCCTAATTGTATGCTTCTAGAGAGAAAAATGGTTTCACCTTCCTTTCCATTTTCCATGGAGCCTAGTCTTCTGTTGAACTCATAAGTGATGCTCAGTTCTCCATCACTCCAGCTTCTCCTCTGCATCTGAGGATTGATTCCAAAATTCTCTCAGGGCCATGCAAATCCACAGAAACTTAACTCCCTTATATCAGATGGCATAGTATTTACACATAATCAATGTCCCATATGTTTCATTCATCTCTAGATTATTTATAATGTACATTGCATGTAAATACCATAGATAGTTTTTATACTTCACGGTTTAGGGAGTAAAGATACTGGCAAGGAAAAAAGTCCATTCACGTTCAATACGGCTCCCTCTTCCCTTGTATTTAGATCTCCATACATGGAGGGCCAACTGTATTTGTTAGAAAACTGAGTACATACATTGGATTTTCATATAATGAATAGGAGGAATCTAGAACCCAACTAATTAAAGGTGCAAATTTCACTCTCTTCTTAATCTATGTGCTCTCTCTGAGTGATTTCATACATACTTAAAAATCAACTGCTACAGAGATGTTGGTGGTATTCATGTCTTCATCTCAAACTGAGACAGGTCTCCCCCTCATTTCTATCACCTGCCATAGCCAGACCTGTTGGCACCTCTCTCTCAATAAGATCAATCATTCAAAGGTGTTCTTTAAACTTATTCTTATATTTGAATTCTTAGTCTCAAAATATTGGTGATTCCACTTATCCATTGTACTCAGATGGAAGATGGTGGTTCCTTCTATACTTCTTTATTTTCTTCCTTCCCCAGTATAGAACAGGGAAGGGCAATTTGGGGCTATATTAGTACTTCAGCTCAGCAGTTTGATGAGGCTTGAATTTTGCCCTTTGTGTGAACTCAGAAATTTTGCTGCCTTGAGACTTATCATTATTTGTAAAATGAGACTACGAATTTCCACTATTGAGGAATATTATTTAACAATTAGTTATAAAGCATATAGTACTAAAGACTCCAATTCTTATTTAGAGCCCTAGATACATGCCTTTAATGCCTCATAGAGAACACAGTAACTGGTTTATTTGTAAGTTCTTATGAGCTTTAAGCAAGTTGAGAAGGAGCCTTCATTACTTCTATTACATTGAATTAACTTAATAAGTAATAGCCTATTTTTCCCACAGAACTTTGAAAATCAATGTAAACAAGAAACTGACTAAAAGATATAAGAACGAGTGATAGAGTAAATAAGAATCTATCTTATCAGGCTTCATCTATGTAGATATGGCTTGTGTATAACTGTACATATTCACAACAGCAGTTGTTTCTTTTTGAAAGCTTTTCCAAAAAAAGGCAACACTTTTCAGAGTAGAAGAACACTACAAAATATCTTGATGAACAATTTAAATCAGACAGAAATCCCTTAGACAATCAAAAACACAGTTAATCTGGAATGTTTGGTCTGGCTAACTAGGGGACGGGATGGCGGGAGAAGGCACAGCCAAGAATTGCATTTCAGTGACTCATGGGTCCTACAAAACGGTGGCTTCTGAGAAATATGATTTAAAAGAAAATACCTATAATAAAATGTGTGATGCCATACCAAAAGCAACATTCACATAGAGGGGGAAGCCCTCACTCTCACTGACTAGAGCGCTCTTGGAAATCACTGAGAATATCTCAGGGCTATGCAAGCCTGTTTGCTCACTGTGGATTCATCTATTCCCTTAGTCGCCAAGCTATTGTGGGAACTACAAGCCTAGACTGTGGGCACGAAGGACAGTTCCTGTACTCAGGAAGGTCAAAATTTGACAAGAAAGGCAGTCAATTAAACACAGCAAGAACAATAAAATATGCCATATGCTCTACCGGCTGCCATCCCACAGTGCTGTGAGAGAGATAGGAAGACTCTCAGGCACTTCAGGGACTCCTTCAAGCAACCACTTACTTCAAGGTGAGAAAAGCACACAAAGACCAGCCAGGAGTAGTAATTAACGACACTGGATGGAAGACTTGAAGGGGAGAATAAAGAAAAGGAGCCCCAAATGGGGGAAATTGAGGTTAATCATGAAACAGCTAGAGATCGGATGGAGCTGCAAGGCAGGATATGAAGATTCCAAAGTTTTTTTTTTAATTAAATAAAGTGACTTTAAGGTATAATTTACATTGACAAATGTAACAAATGCAAATCTCCCAGTTCAGATGCATTTTGACAAATGTAACTCTTATGTAACCTGCAATGCAATCATGATAGAAAACATTTCCATCTCCCAAGAAAGTTTATTAACACCTTTTTGCCGGTCCTCTGCCTTCCCTTTGAAAATTGCTCATATGCTGTCATTGATTGTTTTTTCTTGTTCTGCAATTTCACAGAAGATATAGTTTTAGATGTATTATTTTTCACTGCTGTAGCATAGTAACGGTGATATTGCTTCATGCCGTGTTGCTGAGCATTTAATTTATCTGTCTGGTCATGCACTGGAATCTATCATTATTGGGGTTGAGTCTAGTTCGGGGCTACTATACAGCTGCTACGAATCTTCATCTACACATTCCTTTATGGATAAACGTTTTCATTTCTCTTGAGTAAAGTCTTAAGAGATGGGTTGCTGGGTCAATGGTCAGGTATTTGTTCACATCAGTGAGAAAGTAACTAATCCAGGTAGCAAGTATGGGATACTTTATGAGGTCTTCTCCCATTAGGATCACAGGCTTACGTTGTGTATGGG
Organism: Zapus hudsonius; assembly: GCA_004024765.1. Taxonomy (NCBI): domain Eukaryota; kingdom Metazoa; phylum Chordata; class Mammalia; order Rodentia; family Dipodidae; genus Zapus; species Zapus hudsonius. Next base: position 38,488 of record PVHP010002794.1, on the reverse strand, counting down.
TTATTGCCTAAAAAATTGCATTTTTTTAACTTTGTGTGTGTTTATGTGTGTGTATGTGTTTACACATGTCCTGACGCATGTGTGGAAGTCAGTGGACAACCTTGAGATCCTCTCCTTCCACCTTGTTAGAGATAGAGTCTCTATTGTTGTTTTGCCCCTGGGAAGTCTGGGAAGCTGGCCCATGAATTTGAGGATTCTCCTGACTACACCTCCCATTGCCATAAGTGTGTTGGGATTACAGACCTGTGCACCACTTTGCATCCGGCTTAATATGAGTATCCAAACTCTGGTCAGCAGGCCTGTGGAGCAAGCATCTTTAAAGACTGATCTATCTCCCCAGCTCTCCTGGCGATGTTTATGACAAGAAGTTGGGCACTATTTATTCCATGATTGCTAAGGGCTGAAATCCTCCCTCTCCATTTTGTTCTTAAGTGGAGTTCTCCTGTTCATACTTTAAAAATATCACTTTGGCTATAAGGAGATGTGAATTGGTTGCAAAGAAGAGAGAAAGGCAGATAGCCAACTTGTAGCACTGGCAATAATCTTAGAATAATTATTGATGAATACATATTTATTGTTCACTATATTCCAGACACAACTTTTTAAAAGCTTTTTCTTATTTATTTGAGAAAGAGAGAAAGAGAAAAAAAACAGATAAAGAATGGGCATGCCAGGGCTTCCTGCCATCGCAAATGAACTCCAGACATACGTGCCACTTTGTACATTTGGCTTGACATGGGTACTGGGGAATATAACCCAGGCTATTAAGCTTTGCAAGAAAGAATTTCCTTTAGCCATCTCTCCAGTCCCCACTCCTTTATTATACATAATGAGATAAATTCAATGAACAAATAATGAGTTGTTATCCCCATTTCCCCAATGCCCCTCTTCCCTATCCCCAATCATCTGAATATCCTCCTCCTTGGGCAGTATGGATCAGTCCATGGGGTTGGGGATTATGGATATCCTAGGAGCCAGCCCAGTTCCACCTTAGTGTGATGTTACTGAGGGGTGCGATGTCTCTGGAAGTTCTCCTCCACCATGACTCTTACAATCTTTCTGCCCCCTCTTCCGCTCAGTTCCCTGAGTCATGGTGGGTGAGTATTAAGGCTGCTTTATTGTTGAGGTCTTAGGGGTCTTTGTATTTCTGCTTTAGGTTGTGTTGAAAATCGTTGGTGTCTGTCTGGCTTATCCTGTGTTGACTGATTGGCTGTGGTTATGGGTCTCCTGTCTGTCCCACCATTCTCTGCAGGGATGGGTATGGATCCTCCACTGTAGGTCTGGTGTGCTCATCTCCTGCCAGGATTTCAGCTATCAGCCTTCGGTTCATTGGTAGGGTTGGAAGAACCACAGCTCTCTCTCACTGCATTCTGAAAGATACAAAAAGAATCTCCATCAGAGTGAGATCAGTATAGTTTAACTGAGATACACATTTCTGAATTAGCTAGATTCTATTGTTAGTAGCCTCTTTGTAAATCACTAGTATAATGCATTTCTCTTTGGGGGCCCAAGAGTTTGGTTCCCATTGTATTTCGCCCTGAGTCCCTAGTTCCAGTTAAGGGCTCCCCGTCACTGAGTGGATTACTTGGCAGAATTAAAAGCTGTTAATTGCCTCCCCCAGGCTTTGGCTCCTCCATTGCACAAGTGCTCCTTTCTTGGTTTGCTGTTCTCTCCCAGTAGGAAGTGTGTTCAGCCTACTCATGGTGGCAGTCTGCATTTCCTGTCAGTGTTCTTTGTTTTCTCCAGCTGTCATTGACAAGCTTCCCCTGATAGCTTATGCAGTGCCTTCTAGCACTATATTGACTACCATCTGGGGGCTAGTTACCATTCTGGACCTCTCAGGGTCTCTTGATGCTGATAGATGGCTTTCTGTGGTTTCTTCAGCAACAGGATCCTACCTCAGGGCTGGGGAGGGCATTTAAGAGCTTTGACAGAATCCTGTCTTGTTTTTGGAACCTCATGGTTCACTTTGGTTAACAGCACAGTGAGGGAAGGAGCCAATGACTGGAACCAGGGGTTGCCAGACTGATCAATTTTTCACAGGCTTAGACTCTCTCCCCTTCTATTCACAGCCCCTCTTGGCAGACGACGCCCACTACTTGCTCAATAGTTTACAGTAAGTGAGGATTTTATGATTTTGAACCCATTTTGGTTTAGCTTCATGCTTAAGTCACCCCTCATCCCTTACCCCTCTTTCATAAACTCTCAGTTCTCTCGACTGGTCTGCATAGAGTTTACAGTTCACCTTCCAGGCACAATTTTTATTCTATTACCAAGCCACTTAGTCATTCATCCCCAATTTATAAAAGTAATATTAGCTCCATCTTATGAACTGGGAAAACTGAGGGACAGAGAGACTAAGTAGTTAGGCTTAGAAGTAGGGCTGGAATGAACTCAGGTGGCTGACTTCCTGTCTATGATCATTCAAGCCCTGCCGTGCTATGGTAGTGAGAGACTAACGTAGTGGAAATGGGGAAACTGTGCCTCCTGAGTTCAAAAAGGAGAGTGTTTGCTGAACACTAACATCAGCTACATGCTAAGTTCCAGAGTGGAGACAGCAATCCAAGCCTCTTGAAAAAGAAGGAAATAGAATCAAGGAAGAAAAGATTCACAGCCCACAATCTGGATAATGACTAAAGAGAATTCAAGCCATAAAAAAGTAATTGTTAAACAGCCACTAAAGTTCTGAAGAGATACTAAGAAGTGACAGTTGAAGCACAGGAAATAGTTATAAAATTAGAGATTGTTTTGTGAGAGTGGTATTTGACAAGAGAAAGCCAGCCATGGTCCCGAGAGCAGTACCAAGGGACGATCTGACAATGATTTGCTGTTTAAACTATGAAAAATCATTTGCTTCAAAAGCCACTTTCTCAGCTACAAATGAGACTTAAGTTATAGCAATCAATTGAATCATTGAATTCACTTCCATTTTGAAAAAGGCTATGAATTTATCTGTTAAATGTACCTTGATACAATTGACTAAAAGAAAGGGTTAAAACAGACAGAAAGCAATAAACGTACGATATTAAAAGAAATCATGAAAATTTCCACTTTTAATAGAGAATGAAACAGAATGGCACTTGTTATAAAATAATCCTGTTTGAGAGGTCAAAACACAATTTCCAGTGAAGCTAAAATCTAAATAATCAGGCTGGGTCTAGGTCAATATGCTGTGTGTATTAAAGATGTCTTCTGAATTCTAGTGATAAATACTCTGATTAAAATGCTATAAAAATCATGTTTTTAAAAAAGCACTGTTTATATTTCTCTGTGGAAACTTTTGTCCACTGATAACCCAAAGGCAGGACCTACTTTTTTGGCTGATGATGAATCCATGCTATTTATAGCAGCATGTTGGTTTGCTGGGATGTTACTGCTCCTTGTCAGAATTTCAACATGGGATATCTGGGATCATTGTGTTTGAGGCATATTTTCTGGAAAGTTCTGCAAACATTTCTTGTGTTGATGATTTTAGCATAGGCTAGTGTGAAAAGACAGTAAGATCCATCCACTCTACAAATTTTCCACTTTATTTATTGTCTACTTGTAACCAGTGAGTTGTTTTACATAAGTTATAGGGAGATAGGAATCGCAAGATTTTTAATAAGTTAGTCCAGATTCAAATTCTCTCTATCTAGTTTTGGCCAGTATATGTGAAATTCTCTAAATCTTGACTTCTTCACCCATAAAATAAGCCTAAAGGACTGTTGTGGGTAGAATGGTGGCCCTCATATGTTATATCCCGACCCCTAGAACTTGTGAAGGAGATCCCATTTGGAGAGAAGATCTTTACAATTATATAATTATATATCTCTGAGAAGAGATAATTCTGGATTTTCTAAGTGGGTCCTAAAACATGTATCTATATTAGAGATACACAGAGGAGAGTTACACAGAAGAAAATGAAAATGATGAAAGCAGACTGGAATTACTCAGCCATATCCAAGGAATAGCCAGCATTCCCAAACGCTAGCAAGAACAAGAAAAGATCCTCCCTGGCACCTCCAGTTAGCGTCCTGCTCTGTAGAAACCTTCACTTCTGACTTCCAGACTCCAGAACTGTGAGGAAACAGATTTCTGCTGGTTCAAGCCACAAAGTTTTGAGAATTTGTTGTGGCAGTCTAAGAAACAAATATGATGACCTTGCAGTGCCCTTTTTGGGAATATAGATGGTGTAGTGAATAACCCAATAAAACATTACTTAATCCTAGAAAATGGTAATAATTCATTATCTATCAAAAGCAGGGCCACTAGAAACCTCGTAGAGCAGAGGGCCAAATATCTAATCCATTTGGGTGTTCTGAATAACTCTAAGGAGATCAACAAAGTTAAGGACTCTCAAGGCCTAAGAATAGTATAAATCTAATTTTCTTGACTGCTGATATGAAATTCACTTATCAATAGTCTACATAGATTGGAGGTTTCAAAAGCCCATTTCAGAGAAGAAACAGACCTTAAGTCCTGAATATGAATGTATGTTTATTACAAATGAGAGAGAGAAAAAAAACTTGTTGTCTACTCCAGAAAAAAGGAATGATAAAGGAGGTGAAAAGTTCCACACTTGAGATCTGACCCATTTTCTAAAATCATCTTCAAGAAAGCTGTGAACTCCACAAAGTAGGAACTGAGATGGATGATTCCTTCCTTCCTTCCTTCCTTCCTTCCTTCCTTCCTTCCTTCCTTCCTTCCTTCCTTCCTTCCTTCCTTCCTTCCTTCCTTCCTCTTCCCCCCTCCTTCCTTTCCTCTTCTTTTTTGCTTTTGGTGAAAAGGTCAGTAAGAATAGGGAAGCAATATAAAAAATTAAGTATGTGAACATTTTCAGGCAATGTTAGAGGTGTTATTAGCTTTTGTTTGGATTCAGGAATTACGTCAAAGTCAAATTAGACTGTTAGGGGACTGTATAGAAAAAGAGTTGCTGAAGATTAGACTGAAGTCCTGATGGTCCTTCTTACTTTGTAAAAACTCATTCCACAATTCAGGAACTGAAAACATTTATCCATAAATTTCAAGAATTCTGGAATGGAAATATTTTCTCTGGGGTGGAAAGTTAGCTTCTGAGATGGAAATATCTTTTCACATTCAAACATCTAGACACAGCTTGAATGTAGAGAATTGGGGAAATGTATATGTTTATTAAAAATATTTTCATGTATTTACAAAAGAGAGAAACAGGGTGTGTACATGTCAGGGCCTCTTGTTACTGCAAATGAATTCTAGATACATGTGACACTATGCATCTGGCTTTGTGTGTGTACTGTAGAATCAATGAAAACTGGCTGGGTCTTGAAGGCTGTCATGGTCTGATCCAGGTGTCTCCCACAAACAAATGAATGTGTACTGGGTAATCGATCCTCAGCTGATGGCAGTTTGGGTTTTACAATCTCGTTGGAGCTGTGTAGTCAGGGGTGGGCTTATGGGGGTTATAAACCAGCTTCCCCTTACCAGTGTTTAGCACACATTCCTGCCGCTATTTCCAGTGCTGTGTCAGAGGTGATGTCCAACCCTCTGCTCATGCCATCATTTTCCCTGCCAGGATGGAGTCTCCCCTCGAGTCCATAAGCCAAATAAACCCATTCCTCAACAAGCTGCTTTTGTTCGGGTTCTTTCTGTGCAGCAACTAGAATGCTAACTACAACACAGGCTTTGCAAGCAAGCACCTTTAACCACTGAGTCATCTCCCAACCCAAAATGTATATGCTAATCAGTAGTCAGCAGAGTTAAACTTTATAAAAGCAAGACATCTAATCTCCCAAGATTCTATGGGGAAAAGTTGATGAGCATCAAATCGGAGTAAGAACTCAAATGTCGCAATATGGAAATGATAATTATCAAATAAAAAATAGGTCAATAGAGACCCTAGGACTGTCGAAGGAGAAAGAGAGGGAAACATAGGAGGTATATTCTCTGATGCATGTAGCCTCATAAGCAAAGGCTAAACTATACTGTGGTAAACTGAGAACTTGGAAAACATTTCCAAACTAAAATGCATTCTCCTCTTTGGTTGAAATATTTGCCCGAGTGGGTAGATTGGTTAGTCTGAACCCTTTGGAGACTTTTAAGCATTCCAAAGTGCCTCCAATGAATTTAAAATGCCAAGAATGTGCACAAATTTGGTATTAAAATTCTAGACTTGCATTTGCTAATCCAATTAAGTCTAGCTTTGCCAGACACAGGGGCTGAAGTACATTTCAAATTATGTAGTTGAAACAGAAAGATTCAAAGAATTTGTGTGAAGAAAACCTCATTGTAAGTTCATAGTACCTGTTGTTAAAATGCCATAAATCATTAAAGTTACTAACATTTCACTGAAATTAATCATTGCCACTACTTTCAAACCTATTCCCTTCCCCTCCTCAATCAATTAAAGTTGCATTCATGTACTTATACATCCCATTGTTCTCAGAAGCATTGATCTAAATAGTCCATTTAATTCAACCATTCAATGTTTTGTTCAAGTTCACTTCTAATTGAAAAGAAAAATACTTCTTTAGGGACTGAGGCACTTGCTTACAAAGCCTGATGATCCTGGTTCAACTACCCCCAGCACCCATGCAAAGCTCTATGCAAAGTGGCACACGTGTCTATGACCCCAGCTTTTTTAGGACAATGGGATGGAGAACCAAGAGAATCTGAGGCTAACAGGCAGGATACCCTGTCTCAAAGACAGTGGAGAAGAGTGCAAACACATTGATGTTGTCTTCTGACTTGTACATATGTACACATGCACATGCACACATGCACACACACATAGCACATGCACACACGCACACACGTGCACACACTCACACATGCACATGCACACATGCACTCACCCCCCACATAAATGAACACAAAAATAAAAGGTTTAAAAACACTTCTTGAAGGCATTAACTCTGTCATATGAACAGTGCATACAAGGTCCTTGAAGGAGGACTGGGCCAGAGAGCTCTTCGTATTTACTGGATGCCAAGCACTGTTGTGACTGACTCCCATGTGACATGTACTGATTTTCACTTATTCATCTTCAGTCTGGCATTTTTATATTAGCAAATGTTACCTAAAATAACCATGACATTTATTCTTTAAAAGAAACAGTATATGAAGGTGGGGTTTTATATCTTGAAATCCTGAAATCCTTAATGTCCTATCAAACAACATATTGAATGGTTATCCCTGAAATGCCCGCAAATTGATACAAATGAATTATTTTAAAAGCACAATGAGTTTGGGATGTAGCTCAGTAGTAGAGTGCTTGACTAGCATATATGAGGTCATGGGTTCAATTCCTAGCTCAGCAAAAAGAAAAAAAACTAAATAAAAACAATGCTCACAGAGAAAAAATCTGGAATTAATGCAGGCAATAGATATGTTACAATAATTTGGGAAGGCAGGAAGGCAGGGTACAGATGATTGAGTGGTACTTAACAGAGAGGATAATGTCAACAAGGACTGAATATTTTGACCAACAAAACCCAGGATGGAACAGAAATTAGAGGCACCAGATGAAACAGGGTTGATGAGAAGTTCCAAAAACAGGGATATTAACTGAGATTATGAGAATTTTTCCTAGCATGCCATTTTCTTGCAATAGGATCAACACTGCACACTAATAAAGGAGGAAGACTCAGTTGTCGGCTTCTCAACATCAATAAACATTAGAGAAATGCCTTATAAAATAAGGGGTAAAGTATCTGCAACCAGATAATCTACCATATGGTCCAGCTACACCACTCCTGGATATTTTCTCAAAGAGTTTCACAGAGATACTTGCACACTGATGCTGACTGCAGCACTAGCGTCGATAGCTAGGTCACAGAATAACCCAGATGTCCAAAAACAGGGCAACAGATAAAGTGTTGGGATGTGAGAAAGTTTTAGGGTAACAGATAGCCAATGGTCAAAGCTCACCTTGCTTGGAGCAAAAGGATGGAACTCTCTTTGAGCTTTGACCATGTAGGAAAAGATGTAAGATGGATTTTATAGTGCTTTTGGACAGCTTGGGAAAAGCTAATGGACTGCTATGAAAAAACGCAAATAGAATTTTCATGACAGTCTCATCTGGCCCAGGCTAGCCTGGAAGGCTAGGTAAGCAAGGATGACTTTGAACTCTTGATCCTCTTAACCTCCTAAGTGCTGTGATTATAGGTGTGTATACCTGTCTCAAATAGGCATTCTCTGTGTGTGTGTGTGTGTGTGTGTGTAGTAAGTGTGGAGTGTGTGTTATATGATATATGCACGTGTGTGTGCAGTTGTGTGTGCCCCATGCATGTGTGTGGAGACCAGATGATTTATCTGTGTATGTCCTTTGTGATGGGGTCTTTTCCTCAACCCAAGCTTCCAGTAGTTACCAAGCCTTACGATTATCAGATCTCCACTGCTCCCCCTCCACTGACATTACAGATATGTTTGTGGCTTTTTACATGGGTCTGGGGAGTGAACTTGGTAGTCTCCAGTCTGAGAGGCCCTCATGTGTGAACAGCAAGTGCTCTTAACTGCTGAACCATCTCCCCAGCCCCTGAACAGTAAATCTTAACAAATAAAAAGGGAATATTATATTACATTAGCAAATACATAGACAATAATTATACTATACAACAATATTTGTGTGGCTATAAATAATAGTAGAACTAAATATTGACCTATGCCTAAATTGTGAAAACACTTGTGTATAGGGGAGAGATCATGAGGAAATGAGCGTGCATGTATGGTTGGTGGTGTAGGTACTGACAGGGCTGTACCCTTTCATTCTGCAGTAGGAAATAAATAATATAGAAAACTGAAAAACCCACCAAGTCATGGCAGCATCTACATATTATTTAGGAATTCTGAAGAAAATAGTTAGATGTAGTAGCTAATATGAAACATAACTCAGAGGTGAAACAGGAGAGGAATTTAAAAGCTACAAACTTATGGCCATTTGACTAAGAAAAAAACTTTTTGTTGACAGTTTTCATACATACAATGTAACATGATTATAATTCTTTCCCATCAACTTCCCTTCCTCCCGTTTAAGTCCCCCTCCACTGAATTCCTTCTTCTTTCTAACTAGTCTCTCTTCTATTTGGATGTCATCATTTTTTCTTATTATTATGCAGGTCTTTTGACTGTAGGATCACCACTGTGAGGTCATGACTATCAAGGCTACTTTGTATCTGGAAGACAGTCTTGCAAAGCACTCCTCCCTTTCCTTTGGCTCTTGTATTCTTTCCACCACCTCTTCTGCCATGATCCCTGAGCCTTGGAGTATGTGATAAAGGTAGCTCACTTAGATCTGAACAAAATACTGTCATTTCTTCTCAGCATTTTCCTGAGTTTTGAGTCACCTCAGTTGTCATAGTCAGCCACACACCGCTGGGATGAATCTCCAAACCAGGCACAGTTATGGGAGGAAAAGATTTGTGGAAGCTACAGATCCAGGGGAAGTTCCAAAATAGTGAAGAGGCTGGCCCCCTATCACAGGTCCAAGCCTAGAGAAATCCATCACCAACACCACACACACACACACACACACACACACACACACACACACACACACACACACACTAACAAAACAGGCAAGGGTAAAGGGAGAGATTTTCCTTCCCCTTTATATAGCCTTAGGGCAGAGGTTTTACAATCCCATCCCAGATTTGTTGGCTTCCTGAGTCTCGAGTTTCCTTCCTGCACTGCCCTCCCCAGGAAGCCATGTGCATTTCTAGCTCTCCTTCCTTACATCCTGCCTCCTACTGAGAGGCTGCCTTCCTGTGAACATCCTCAGAGACCCACCCAAGATTACTTAAAAGGTCAAATTGTCAACAAAATTTAAGCATCATACCAGTAATCACCATCATCTGAGAAGAGAAGCATTTCTAACCACAAGCAAGAGAAGCATTAATATATGGGCATAAACATAAATCTTGAGAGGGCAGTTTAGTGGGCATAATATATGCATTTAACCAAACAACAGTAGTATTTCCCCCCCTGGGGCTTATGACCTCCCCAGCCACAGTCTTTTGAACAGGTTTCCAATACCAGGCATGAATTCCCTTCATGAAGGCATCAATTCCAACCACATTTGTCCTTTAAACTGTCTATTGATTCTTTGAAGAGTAAAACTGCAGCAAAACTATAAGAGTAAAACCAACAAAATGAAGAAACAAAACATTGAAAATTTAAATCTCCCACTGGAAACATACCATGATTCAAATTCAATGACTAAAACTAATTTACAGGTTGGATGTATTTGCTTAAAAAAATTGTTGATTTTATGAAGCAGCTCTCTATTCTTACTTATTTTACTCATGCCCAGAGCATTTCTCAAGAAGCAACATGATTTGCACATTTTGGTTGCACACATTAATCAGATGATATTATGCCCAGATCCTTCAGTACCATGGCCTACCCAACACAGAGTCAAGACACAGTCCTTAGATTAACACTCACCCTTCCTAGATGTGCATGCCCACTTTCCCAGTGCACTAATCTTGCTCCAGAGGCTTAGCAGGGATGCTCTTTCTGTCTGGATTTATCTTCTTGCAGATAATTCCCCACTTCTTTCATTTCTTCCAGCTCTCTGGCATTGTTGCTCTGTGATAAAGGAAAGCTGTGAGCACTGAACAATACCCTCTCCAACAGCTCCCTGCTTCTTCTTTGCAGTCTTCACCAGCATTTAGATTGAGGACTCCATTGAAGGCATGTTTTGCCAATTTTAAAATTGAGTTGTTTATTTTCTTATTGTTGAGCTTTTAAAAATATTTTATTTATTTTTAAGCAGAGAAATACCGACAGAGAAGGAGAGAGTGTATGGGCGTGCCAGGGCCTCAAGCCACTTCGAATGAACTCTTCAAGGATTAGGGTAATGCTGGTCAGCCTCATAGAATAAGAAATTATTCCTCCTGCTTCTGAAAGAGATTAGAGAATATATCTATAAATTATTCCTTGCATGTTTGGTAGAATTAATCAATGAGTCCTCCTCCCATTTTGGTAGGCCATTAAATACTTAATTTATTGAGCAAATATACTATAATTAGATTGTATATTTCTTTTTGTGTGAGATTTTGCAGAGGTCTTTCCAAAAATTGGTCCATTTCATCTAGGTCATCCCATTTGAGGCCATTTTTTTTTTTTTACTTGCATGGCTTGGCTATCTGTGTAATGTCTGTAGGAGCTTCATGGATGACCTTCCTTTCATTTATGATAATAGTAAATTGTGTTATTTTTCTTTTTAAAATTAGTTAGGCTGGTAGAGACTTCAATATTTTATTGATAATTTCAAGGAACTAGCTTTGGTTTCTAAGTGTCCCCAACTTATGTGGACTTAGAGAATTACTTATCTGTTATCACAGTACATGATACAACAGTGTTTCTGAAGAAGGAACTTATTTCACAGCAAAAGAAGTGCAGCAAGGGGCCAATGCTCATGGATTTCACTAGTCTTACCGTGCTTCATACCCTAAGAAAGCTAATATGGCAAATGATAGAATTGCCTTTAGAAAAGTCAGTCATAGAGTTAGCTTTGAGTTAATATGTGACATGGCCAGGGCAAAGTCTTGCAGACAGATGTACATCCTCTTAACCCATATCCAATACATGGAACTATTTCTTTCATAGCCAGGATTTGTGGATCCAGAGCAAGGGTGGGAACAGGAGGGGCACCATGACTATTACTGCTAATAGTAATGTTTGTTCCTGTTCCTATGGCCAGGTGTTTAGTTTCCAAGGGAGAAATGCTTCTCCCAGCAGACACAATATTTCCATTGAACTGAAGGTTAAGAACTCTGCTGGCCACTTTGGACTTCTTATATGTCTGAATCAAGAGGCAAAGGAAAGAGTTACTATGCTGTTGTAGTCAGCCACACGTCGCTGGGATGAATCTCCAAACAGGGCACAATTTTGGGGAGGAAAGTATTTATTGAAGTAACAGACCCAGGGGAAGTTAAGGAAAAGGGCTGCCCCCCTTTCACAGATCCAAGAAGAGACATCCAGAGGCCCCGCACCTCCAGAACCAGCAAGCATACTCTAACACTGAAACTCACAAAAAGCAAAACTGCCAGACATGAGTTTGCTGCTGTTTTGCATATGTATACCTAGTATTTTGCATCCAATTTGAAATACCTCAGGGCTAGACCCCAGGAGGCTAGGCCAAAGTGACACCTCCTCCAGCCAGAAAGCTGGAGACAATTCACAATTATAATAAACCTTTGATTCTTTTGGGTGACATCTATTCAAAACTACCACATATGCTGACTTGGATATCCAATTCTGGCCATCAAGGAGAAAACGGACTGGGATGCTCCAGTGGAGTAAGGAAGAATATTTCTAGACTATAAAAGATTTTTAAGACAGATTTTAATATTACTATACCTTATCTGGAAAACTACTAGAATCCAGTCCAGGTGATTACTATTGCCTTAGATTCTTCAGGAATAAAGATTTGGGTTGAACTGCCAGTCACTCCATGACTTATTGATGGCAAAAGTAATACAGAAAAGGTAGTAGACTGAGTTATAAATACAAATAAATAAATTAGGTCTGTACAACCAATTGTAACAAATGAGGACTTTAATTCTCATGAGTATTTTTATTGTTTATTTGTATTCAAATGTCTTTATTTTCTTTCCTACATCCTTCTATCATGGAGCATTATATATATTTGCTTTATATCATAGGCTATAAGTATGGATAATTTTATCTTGTAGTATTTAGGTTATGCAATATTTGGGAGAAGGGAAAATATCATTTAAGGATCTTTACCTCTGCTTTTGCAGAAAATGTTTGTTTGTTTGGGGGTGTGTCAACAATCATTGTATTTGATAATTGTGACTGTGTTGTGAGCTTCATTTAGAGATTACATATTGTCATGGTTTGATCCAGGTGTTCCCCACAAACAAATGACTGTGTTCTGAATGCTCAATCCTCAGCTAATGGCAGTTTAGGTTTTACAACCTCACTGGAGCTGTGTGGTTGGGGGTGGACTTATGGGGTTATAAACCAGCTTTCCCTTGCCAGTATTTGGCGCACTTTCCTGCCATTGTTTGCAGTGCTGAGCGGAGGTGATGTCCACCCCTCTGCTCATGCCATCATTTTCCCTGCCAGGATGGAGTCTCCCCTTGAGTCCTTAAGCCAAAATAAACCCATTCCTCCACAAGCTGCTTTCGCTTGGGTTCTTTCTGCACAGCAACTAAGCTGACTGCAACATATATGATAGTTTTACTATCAAGAAACCATAATCTGAGAATAATCCCAAAGAAATATCAGATGGACCCACATTGAGTAATGCCCTTCAAACTTAAGGCCCTCACCATTTTAAACTGTCAAGACCATGGAAACAAAGAAGAATGTAAAGAATTGTTTTAAGTTAGGGAGAAATATGACTATAAAATGACACATGACTATAAAATATGCATGCATGGTATCAATTGGAGGTTGGAATAGAATGCAGAAATGGTCACTGTTCTTACAGTTAATGAAATTTAATATGGTCTATAGACTAGATGTCATGTTGGATGGCTATTTCTTTGGGTAGGTGTATTTGATTATGTAGGGAGTGTATTGTTACTTTTGGAAAATTAATCTGAAGAGTTTAAAGCTATACAAAGAAAAAAATGTGATTTAGTGTTAACACTTGAAGAACTTGAATGATGAATACTGCATATTGTTATAATTTTTCTATCAGTTGGAGATTATTTCAAAATAGATTGTATCAAAGAGTTTTCTTAGAAAATGTATTTTCTACCAGTGACTAAATTCATTTATTCTCATGTCTTTTTCTTTATCCCACCACTGAACCAGTCATGCCTTCACTCACAGTTTGAGGGTATCTCTTTCAAGAGAAGCACAACAGAATGCAGCCTGATTCTTAGTAAATGATACACATAATTATATAAAATGTTCTCTTTGCCCCTTCTTAACTGAGTAGTGCCTGAATTTGACCAGAAACTATAATACAAATGGTTCCAATTTTATTATTTTCAGAACATAGACCAGATTCCTTATGCTCATTTAATCTAGAGATCCAAAATATCAGAGGGTGAAATGTGGCCAAATATATTCACAATCACAATAAGGAAAAAAATTATTGTTATGATCGTTATGAAAGCTTGCCACTGAGCTTCAAAATGAAAGAAGCTAAAATACAGAAAAATATGGTATTCTCTCAGATGCCCCTCAGTCTAACACCATTGATGTCTGGGGGCATTTGCTATGACCACAAAAAATGTTTCTGCCTTCCAGAAATGCACATTCATTTGCTCCTTGTGAAACTGCGCCTCTCCAATCCAAATCAGAACCCAGACCGTGGGCTTAGGAGACTGTTTTGATAACAACCAAAAAATTCAGAATGTTTTAGAGACTTTATACTTAGAGAGATCCAGGAAAGGAAATAACTTCACTCAATAGGAGAACCCCCAGGAGGACTTGTATTATGATTTAGTCAATACCAATAAAGAAAGTGGGTGGTAACTTCTGGCCCTTGAGCCAGAAGGCAATTGTGCATAGAGGTAATGAAAACAGTTGAAACAGATTAGAAACTAAACAAATATATAATTATATTTTGTCACTAGATCATAGTATACTTAGGCTGCACTAAATACTTTTAATTCCTAATCCTTTAAAAAAATTAAGAAAGTAAAAGAAGGGAGACTTTGGCATAGCACATAAAGCATTCTTTCTCCCAGCAAATGGTGCACATTTTCTTCATATTTTCTCTAACATTTTTACAATTGGGAAAACACCTCAGCGGGCTAACAAATATTTATGTATAGTCTAACCCTTTCAAGGGTTTTCTTATGACCTGCTCTGCCTGATGCTTCATAGAACATGGTCTGAGAGTGGTCACAAGTCATGATCCATGGTGAGAAAAAAATGGATTCGTTGCCTCTTCTTTTACAAAACCAAGAAACAAAACTCACTGGTAGTTCAGCGTTAAGTTGCATATGTATTTCAACCCTTCTCGTAGCATATTACTACAAGGCAGAGCTAAACAGTTTAAGAAGAATAAAAATAAAACCATTATATCTACTTTTCAGCATATTAGTTGATAAATTGAGGATTCACGTAGCATCTTGTGTGGCTTCAGACCAACATGCAAATCTGCTTCTGTGTTACATACACTTCATTTATCCTTTGCCAGGTGGTCAGGTCACAGAGCAAAGTGCGAGAATTTCAGTCTGTGAATCAATGTCTTCTACATAGTAGTTACAATATTAGGAGACAAGGAACTTAAACATCAGCCTGGCTCACCCAGAGGACTTCATAACGGTGGCAGGAACCTTTTGTGCATAGGGCAATTCCCAGTGATCATAGCCAAAAGTGTTCAGAAAATATATATGAGTTATCAGGAGGAAAAATAGGAAGTAAGGGGAATGCTGATGATTCTTTTAAGTCATTGTGACTCGGTGGTTAATGGGCGTTTCCAGGTCTTCTTGAACAATGTCAGCATACATTGCTCTTGCTTATCACACTCGCTGATGGGGAAGTAATTGTTATTCCTGCTGAAAGAAATATGGGTCATCAGGAAGATATGATAACATTCATGATGTGGGCAGAGTTGTCTAGGTAAATATGAAACCATAACAGCGGGCAGGAAAATACCATTCAACTTACTCTTAGCTTTCCAGAAAGACTAGGTTCTCTGAATCTGTGATCTTCAGTTAAAGAAGCTCATTTTTCTCTAGCCAAAGGAAAGATCATAAAAGTTAGCTTGAGAATCCTATTCAGCTGGCCTAACCTAACTTCATATTCCCACAACCACATCGGCCACTTTTGATGAGGTGTACTAATGATATAAAGTTTACACATTTATAAAAATTCTTCAGGGGACTGGAGGTCAACATGAATATTTTATTATAAATTACAGGGTAAATTTCTGCTGTAAACAGTCAAGTGCTCTCCCTACTGCAACCCTGTGTTTATCTTTATAACATCAGCCTCATTAAAAGCATTTCATTTTCAGCTCCTAATTACACAGGGCTCTTGGCTGGGTGCAGAGTTGAAGAGTCAATTCCTGTCCTTTAGGAGTTTCAAATCTAAAAACACTTTTAAAAAATGCAAAACAGAATCTAAACTGAGCGCACCAGCCATATTAATAATGGAAGGCCATTTGCAATTTCTCTTGTGCTCTCATCATGGAGGGTCAGAGTTTATCCGGCCTTTTAGAGTATAAGTAAGACTTAAATAGAGCACATTGTGTTTTTGCAACCTGGGGAGGAGGGAGGATAAGTTTAGGAATCATTGTGGGTGAGATGAACAAAAATCTACTAATGAGAGAGTAGATATATGGTCTTGATCAGACTGACTAGGGCTGCGTAATGAGAGCAGGGAGTTCCAGCAGGTAACTCATAATAAGCCAAA
This sequence comes from Zapus hudsonius, assembly GCA_004024765.1. Taxonomy (NCBI): domain Eukaryota; kingdom Metazoa; phylum Chordata; class Mammalia; order Rodentia; family Dipodidae; genus Zapus; species Zapus hudsonius. Next base: position 22,180 of record PVHP010002794.1, on the reverse strand, counting down.
AGAAGGGTTATAGATTCCGAACTTTATCCTTTGCTGTTGAGTGTCACCAAAGGAGACATGCTATCAACAAATAAGGAAAACCACATGTCATGGTGGATTTAGCCAGGCTAGTGTTGGAGGGATTACCTTAGGCCACCTTTCCTAGGACATAAATAGCACGTGCTCGCTCAGTAGCTGCAGCATCCCTTTCTGGCTTTCACAACTGGATATTGATAGAGCTGCCGTTTGTGGCGAGGCCTCTTGGGCTGCCTTTTGAGCCCTCGAGTTGGTAATCTCTGAGCAGACATTCCAGATACTTAGAGGAAAACCAGAGCAGTAATAAATAGCATCAGTTCAATTTGCATAGCACCTTTCCTCCCAAATACTTCAAGTTCTAAAGAGCCTGGCTCTTCCCAACAAGGCCATGCCAAAACTCACTAAACAAACTGCTTGCTTAAGAGGGATCAAATCCCGAACAAATGCGTCTGTAAACTTTCTTCCTCCCTCATTACACACACAGGCTAGGGCCCCAGATCCAGAAGGTGGCCTGAGGCAGAACATCTCCAGCTCAAGAGTAGCAGCAGAAAGGCTGGCCGTGTGTGGCAGGTGCTGTCCCCGAGGTCTCTACAACCCTGCTGGAGCAGAGACGACACCCATTAACTCTTGGCAGACATCTCGGAAGTGAACCCCTATCTTTTTCTTTTTAATTCCTGTAAGTTGACAATCTGTACTTGTATATACTTATGGGATAAAAGAGATACTATGATTTATGAATACATTAAGGAAATAGTTACATCAAGCTAATCATAAACATATCCACCACTTAAAAATGGTTTTTTTGCGGTGAGAATATTTGAAATTTATTCTCTTTGCTATTTTCAAATATTCAATATTCCACTGAGTACAATATTTACCTGGGTGGACCTCAGCAAACCTTTTTGTCTGTGAGGTTTTTTTTGTCTATTGAACGTCATCCCCTGTCCCTTTATCCGGCACCATTCTATTCTGCTTCTGTGAGTTCAATGTTTTCATTTTTTAAAATATTTTATTTATCCATTTTCAAGCAGAGAGATAGAGATAGAGAGAGAGAGAGAGAGAGAGAGAGAGAGAGAGAGAGCACCAGGGCCACCACCTTGTGGGTCCTGGAGAATTGAACCTGGGGCCTTAGGCACTGGAGGCAAGTGCCTTAACCGCTGAGCCATCTCTCCAGCCCAAGTTCAATGTTTTCACACTGAACTTATCAGTGGGAACATTCAGTATTTGTTTGTGTCTGGTTTGTTTCACTTAGCACAGTGTTCTCCAGCTATGCTGTCACAAAAGACAGAATTGTCTTCTATGGTTAAAAAGTATCCTACTATATGTATACACCATATTTTTATTCATTAATTTGTTATAGATACCTAATATTATTCCATAACTTGGCTATTGTGAAGAGAGTTACATTGACCATGAGGATATAAAGAAATATCTTTAACACACTGATATTAAAATTTTCAGGTAAATATCTAGAAATGGGATAGCTGGATCACATAGAAATTCTATTGATAGGTTTTTGAGGAATGCCCATGGAGTCTTCTGTAATGATCATGCTAATTTAAATTCCCAACAGTGTGCAAGGGGTCCTTTTATTAACACTTTGGTCAACACAGCTTATGTTTTAGGTGTTTTTTTTTAAACAATGTGACATATATTTTACTGTGGTTTTAATTTTCATTTCCTTGTTGTTAGTGATGCTGAGCATTTTTTATATATCTGTTGACAGACTTTTATGTTTTGTTTGGAGAAATGTCTATTCAGGTCCCTTGTTTGTTTATTACTTATTTTTTTATTTTTGAGGTAGAGTCTCACTCTAGCCAAGGCTAACTTGGAATTCACTATGTAGTTTCAGGGTGGCCTCGAACTCATGGCGATCCTCCTACCTCTACTTCCTCGAATTTATGGCGATGCTCCTACCTCTACCTCCTTAGTGCTGGGATTAAAGGCGAATGCACCTTTAATTCCAGCCCTCAGTGCACCACCACGCCTGGCTCCCCTTATTTATTTTTGAATCAGATTTTTCTGTATAATGAGTTCCTTGTATTTTGGTTATTAACCCTTTATGAAGAGCATGGATTACAAATTTTTTGTTCCAATTCATACATTATCTTTTCTTATTTTATGTTTCCTTTTTGTGCAAAAACTTTTAAGTGTGTCTATTTTTACTTTTTTTGTGTGTGTGTGTTTTTTGGACCAGATCCAAACTTTCTGCTTATTAAGTCATCTGGCTGCTCTGACAAATGATTCTGAGGGAATGAGTTTGATTTTGGTGTCAATATGGCCCTCAGCTCTTCATCCCAAGAAGAATCAATATTTTATACAGATGAGCATTTGAGATGCCAATGTGTGTTAGGATGAGATCAATTTCTCAGACAAGAACATTCAAATAAAGCAGCTTGTACATTATTTCCCTATGGAAAAACGTAAGAAGCCAAGTCATGTCACTTTCCTGAGGAAGAATTCAAAGTAAGGGAAATTCGCTTAGAGATTATAATAGCATGTGGTAATGAGCAAAGGCACAGTCCAGTGGAGAGGTAATGCTTGCAAAGAAGGGAAATTTCAGGTCATTGGTCATAGTGTCTCATATCCTGTGCAGTTTGGAAGACACACAGACATTATCTTCAGGCTCAGTGTTTTTGTTCACAGTATGTTGAGGATTTGCTTATAAAGTGTTCCCCCAAAAGGTTCATGGTTCTAAAGTGGTGGTGCTATTGGGCAGATAATCTGATCATGAGAGCTCTAGCTTCCTGGTTGACTAGAGTGAGGTAGGCAACTTTGCTCCACTCTGTGCTCCCCACAGGGTGCTCTGCCTCATCACAGCATAAAGAAGATGGATCCAGCTGACCACTTACTAAAAGCTCTGAAACCATGGGGCAAAAATCTTCTTTCCTCTTTCAAGTTTATTTCCTTAAGTATTTTGTTATGGCAATGAAAAATTGACTAGCATACAGTGGCTTGCATATGTGAGCTACCCTTGGGAAAGGATCTAGCTTAATCTCCATTTCCTAATGCTGGCCCAGGTTCACTGTCTGCCTTTCTCTTGCTGTTTTGTACACGGAGATGCTGACCCTCACAGATCACATTAACTTCATGTAGCAGTTATCTTCTTGTTGCTGGTACAAAACACCTAACCAGAAGCAGCTTTTGGAAGGAAAGGATTTATTGCAGCTTACAGTTTCATCATTAGGGTGAGCATGAACAAGCAGACAGCTGGGGTATCACACCTGACACATCAGCTGGGAGGAAGCAGCAAGAGTGAGCTGCACTCTACCTCTGGTGACACACTTTTTTCCAACAAGGATTCCTCAAATCTCCACCAGCTGAGAATTAAGTATGAGGCTTAATCACAAATGCATGAGGCTATGGGGGGCATTTCAGGTGGTTTCAAACAACCATCTGTCCCTTCTCTAATAGATAGGTTGAAGTTCTCAACTCGGGTACCTGTGTATATAATCTTTATGAAGATATTAAAGTTTAGATGAGATATTGAGCTTTAATCCAATAGGCCCAGTGTCTTTATCTGTAAACAAGAGACAGAAAGAGACCGAGGACAAAGACCATGGAGGTTGAGCTCAGAGTGAAAGAGGCACAAAGAAAGAACAGATAAGATTGCCAGCAACTGAGTTAAGAGAAGGGTGTCGGGCAGACTGACTCTAACATGGATGTTAAAGGTGACTTTGTGGGCTCAGAAACAAGAAAATTTTAGAGTGTCTTATTATGGAAAATACATTTATAGCCATGAGCAGATTATTGCTACAAATATAAATATTCATAATGTTCTCATAATGTCACAGCCCTAAGTGAGTAGACCATGGGACACTGGAGGAATAATAATAAGGTGATGGAAAATATGGCTGAAACGATGTCTGCTGTGAGGAAAATAGAACTTGTAAGTGATGACATTGAATGTTTAACGGGGAGATTTTTCAATCAAAATGTAGAAAACAGTGTGTGCTCCTTTCTGAGTACAGGAAAATAAAAGATACATTAACAATGGACCTCCTATGCAGAAAGGGATCGACATATAATGGTTTGGAAAATTCTCAGCTTATCCAGATAGCACGCCGAGCAAACAAGCTGACAATATGACCAGTGAAATACTCTAGAAAGATGAAGTAGGTTCCTGACTTACAGATCTAATCCTCTATCCCAGCCGAAGCTATAAATACAGATGTGGCCAACTTGGAAGGATTTATGGAGAACCTACATATCTAATGGTGTGAACTCCCTCGTCACCCATGGGAGATCAGCAAAGTTAATATAGTTTTATAACCAGCAGAAACACAAACAGCTTAGGTTGCCAGGGAAAGAATTGAGACAAAATGAAGGGAGAGAGATTGAAGACAATGATAGAGATGGAGATGCCAGAGGTGGTGGTTTTGGTAAACTACTTCCACATGTCAACTTCTTGTAGTCCTGTTTAGTTTCACCCCTTCTTATATCTTCAGCTGTACAAAATTGCTCACTGCCATAACCTGAGATCCAGGCTCTTTGCCTGTGGTATGGGCAAAATAAGAGTTTTATTTATGTACAAAGTGAAGATATTCCAGGGAAGTGGAGCCTGTCTTTTTTTAGCTAGTCAACAGACAGTGGCTGACAAAACATACAGATAAGAATATGAGTCGGAAAGAAAGCTAAAACTGCCCACACCCCAGCCAATTCTTAGTACAATGGCATTTACGTCCAATAAAGTCACTAGGAACACCAAATTAGACAATGAAAACACTGTTGCTGAAGGAAATACAGAATTAATATGTATGAATATTCTGATCATATGTTCTTCAACCAATCAAGGGCCAACTTTATGTTCAAATAGATCTCATTTTCTATATCCTGTATATGTATTAATAATAAACCCACACATGACTGGATAGAAGAATTTATGCCTATTGCCTGTCGTCCCCCACACAGAGGCTGACTGATATACCATGACCCCATAGTGGATACCATTAACTCCACTAAAGAGGGCCCTTAGTGGACTGGGGTCAGGAGAGACCTGGTAGAACCCAATGGGAATATGACATGTGGTATGTTCATATGTAAAGTTAATAAAAATAATATTAAGAAAAAATAAATAAAACAAAAATAAATTAATAAAAATAAATGAATTTATGCCTAGACAAAGCTGATCCAATATACACATTTTGTCTCTAAGACATAACTTAGCCTTTTCTCCCTCAGCCCTAGCTTGATGGCTATTTTGAAGAGTGAAATCAGTAACAGAAAAGCACAAATCTATGAAAAAACATAGCATTACATTGGTTAATGGTGAGAACTGCACATGTGAACAATGTGAGAGTTAAAATATGAAGGAATAGTACTGCCTTGTATAACCTCAGCTGGGGATATACATATTTGGTGACTCATTTTTTTCCCTGCTTTTACATGTGTACAGATGACTCTCAACATACCATCAGTATTGATGATGATGATACAAAGGGATTTTAGTGTGTAGGCAAATTCATAGACATGAAATCTATGAATAATGAAGACCTACTATAAATTCTTAATTCCTTTTTAAACCAAATTTATTTTACCTTTGTCTATCATACCACTTTCCTTCTCTTTGCGGTGTCTTGACTACACTTCCAGTTTTCCTTGGAGTTAGGCAGAAGAATATGGTTGGCTTCTTGCTAATGGAATGGATTTAGTAGTAATATGCATTCTTTCCAGACTTGGCCTCCCACCCAAGAGCCTCTGTGTTCTTTTCTCTTGTCACTGCCTGGGGTGGAGGAAACCCACAAAGCAGCTTTCAGAGGCTTATGCTGAATGTGCCAGAGCCACAGGGTGGCAGAAACCATAGAAAGGAAACCAGGAAACCACTGTCTCTGAATCACCATTTGGAGGGGAGCTGCCCAACATGAGGACGAAATATCCTTTTGAACCATTGAGATTTGAAGACTTGTAGTGAGCAGCTAGAGCTAACTTTAGTACACTAACCAAGTGTCCTTTTAGTTAGAAGAGGGGTTATATTCTACTTTATAAATCATATACCACAATATGACTCCCCTATATTGAATTCACCAGAGGATACATGTCGATTGCCATGTAAGGTCTAACTCTATCATTTTACTCATCTATCTAGCTTTATTTAACATAAAGGCCAAAGTGATAAAAAGGTTGATATTAACCATATGTTCAAATTTTCCATGCAAAGATTTATGGTATTGTTAATTACTCTGTAATTTCACTAGCAAGCTGAGGCTTACTTCATGGATGCTTTTATTAATTTATCAATGCCTATGGAACTGTTAAAGGTTATACAATTATTTCTCTATTTGCTTTGCTTGAATGATAGCTTTTCCTGAATGAGATAGAATCCCACATGGAAACAAAAGTTGAGTTCAACAGGCCAAGCTATATTCAATGTATGTAAACCCAGGAAGTGAAAGAGAAGGTTACATATTTTCACTCTCATCACATTTCTGGAATGTTCTTAGCTCCCTTTTCACTTCATCTCCTCTCCTCTTCAGTTTTCTCCTTACAGAAATTGTAATTTAAGAACCTGTTAGAAACTAACACATTAAAATAGCTCCACATAGGCCCCCTTCAATAATAGCTCTTGGGGGGAAATTTTACGTTATCTTACATGCTTCCCTCCTGGGAGCATTCTGCATTCCAGACTTGTTACTCAACCTTTGGTTGAACTGAGCCTCTCCATCTTTTGGTCAGCGTTTCAACTCTCAGGGTAAGATTATTATTACTTTTCCATCAATAATTATTTGAGAAATTGTTTTCTGAGCCCTAGTTAAGTTCTACAATTGACCAGGCACACAAATGCCAAGGTCGCTCTCTTCTAGAGAACAAAATACCCGAAACATGGCAGTAAGTACAATACAGAAGTGTGTAGAGAGTTTCACAAGAACGCAAAAGAAAGATCAATAGTTCTGTGACGGCAAGGGCCGTGGAGTAAGGTTGGGTAAGAAGTCTTCACAGTGGAGGACCTTTGTGGCATCTCCCAGGGTTTATGGGATTGTGGCATGCAGAGGCAGGATGAGGAGGATTTTGATGGGGCCTTTGTCCCTACATGAAAGAAAATGATGTCTTCAATTAATGGTGAGGACTTCAACGTGAGTGAATATGTAGGAGGGATAAAGGGGAAAACCAGAAGCAAAATTTATAAAGTATAAATGAGCAAATCTGAAAGGTCTTCTACTTAACTTGTATCATGGGGAGTAGTGCATTTTGTCATCCTTATTGCTTTCTAAGGAGAACGGATCCAGAAATTGAAGCGTTTGTATTCTTTTTCTCTCAAATGTATGTTCAGTACATCTGGTCTACTAGCAGATATATAAGAAAGGGAAAGGGCAGGGAGAATAACTGTACATTTCTGGGAAAATTTAGGACTTTTATATTTGAAGGATTAATTAAAAGTCCCCAAATGACCACATAGCTGAAGACTTTACAAGAGAATTAAAATGTATGAGAATTTGTTGAGCTTTAGTTTAATGGTAAGTGTCTTCTGTCTCCCTCTAAAATTTCAGGTAACTCCAATGTTGCTATTTATGATTTGGCATGATGGTATTATTTATTAGAGACTTCAAAGATATGCCAAATTCATCCATGTTTCAGGATTGGCACTAGCTGAAAACAGAAGCCATCTATATGGAAATCACATATTTTGACTAAATTTTATGTTGAATCTTTAGACAATCAGGACCATAACTTTTAAGCAGAAAGATAATATTATGCTGGATTTAAGACTAATAATTCTAGATTAAGGCACATTAGATAAGGGATGATATGGCAGAGATGATAAACTGCTCATTGATATTCACAATGTTTTTCCTATCTTTTCTGATAGTGATGCTTTTTCTGGGGCTTTCCTAGGGCTTCCTTGTATCTATGCATCACCATACACATGGATTCAAACTAAGGGAATGGGTGCAGAGAGACTGGGCAGCACTACCACTTCTGGTCTCTCACTCTTCCATAACCTTTCTTGTGTAACTGGCTGGTAAGAAGAAGGGCCCTAGTGAAATGCTGGAAGGTAATGTGAAAGACAAAGGTGCCTTGAATAACTGTTATTCACTAACCTATTTATAATAGTGCAATAATGTAAGCAAGAAGTAAACTCGTGTTTGAAGCATGATACATTTTGGGTTTATTTCTAATAGCTATTAGATTATTCTAACACAGATGGGAAAGTAGAGAAGCACCTAAAATAATCCAGAAAGGTGAAATGAAAACCTGAAGCAAGGCAGCAAGAGTAGAAACAAAGTCACAACCTAACCATAGCTCACAGTCTGCTTAAGTCAGATATGACTGCAATTAAGTTGAGAAACGAACAGCCCTCAAGTTCTGTGGATTGCAACAACCAACATTCATTTTCTTGCCCCCTTGTCTAGAGATTGTTGGTATTTTGCTGGTCTGTATTAAAGTCAGATGGTTCTGGATTTGGGTCTCGGACTGGGCTAAGGCCTCATTTGGGTCCTTCATGAACTAGGGCTTCCTCTCATGGCAGAAGCACAGGGGAGCACTAAAGAAATACATGATTCATTTTAAGGTCTAGTTTAAGATTCACAAGTTATGGGCTTTCCAGTCTTGGTGGTGATGCAGGATTTGGGGGTCCAGGGGGGGGTTCTCCCCAGATTTATGAACCTCAAGTTTGGGTTCTGTTCTAATCTTTAATGGATAATAAAGACAGACTCAGGAAGGACAAATTATGAATTATTGAGTTTATGTGGAGAAATCACAAACTGTGGAGTTTAAGCAGAATTGGGATCTGTGAAGGAAGGCCAAAACTCTGTTCTCATTTGCAAAACAGTTCAGAAAGATGGAGGTTTAGGGAACAGCTGGAATAAAGCCACCAGCACAGGGAAAGCTAAAAGAAGCTGATCTTCTAAAGGGAAGTGAGTTACAGGCATGTGGCGTTCATGAAAGAATCGTGAGCAGGTAAAAGAGGAATCAATGGATGGTGCTTTCTGGGAAGGGGATTTAAGGGAAGGTCAGCAAGAGCACCCACTGGAGATCCGGAGTGGAAACACACACGTGCTGGATTCAGAGACCATAGGAGGGTCGTCAGTGCGAGTAAGTGAAAAATTATACAGCAGAGAAGAGCAGAGAGCTAGGATTAAGAGATAGGGCTATGCTTTCCCCTCCCCATCCAGCTGGGTTGCTAGGCGGGGATTGGAACTGGAACTACTGGGGGCACTCAGGCCACACAGGATGAGAGCTGATCACAGAGAGAGAAAGAGGGCGGGCCCCCACTTTTACAGTGTTTGATTCAGGTGGGCAGGGGAAAACCTGATTGGTTAATAAATTTGGAGGGTGGAACCCACATTTACAGTGTTTGATACAGGTGGGCAGGGGAAAATCTGATTGGTTAATAAATTTGGAGGGTGGACCTCACTTTTACAGTATTTGATACAGGTGGGCAGAGGAAAACCAGATTGGTTAATAAATTTGGAGGGTGGACCTCAGAGTCAGTCCACACCTGGGGCTAGGGTCCTATGCTAGACTGTGGACAGCAGGGGCCATTGTAGATCAGTTGGTCCGACACAGAATTCCAGTTCTGCCAGGGAGAGGTGGAGTACAAGGTGGCATCACCTGGCTCCTTCTGGGCCTCAGTCCCTGACTGAAACTGCCTAAGAGAAGCTAGCTTTCTCCTAGTCTCCTTCAGTGGTACATGTCTTTCATCCCAGCACTTGGCAGGTAGTGGTAGGAGGATCACTGTGAGCTCAAGATCAGACTGGTACCACAGAGTGAGTTTCAGGTCAGCCTGGGCTAGAGTAAAAACCCTACCTCAAAAACGTTATGATTTTAGTGCATGACAAATGTTTGGCTAAGATGAAAATGGTATTAAATGTGTGGGTGGAAGACATGAGCACAAACTGTGACAAAAGGTGGCCCTGTGCTGCCGGATGCAGTGAATCTCAGCCAGGATGTATGCTGCCAGAAGCATCCGCCTCTGAAACCAGTGACACCAAGCCATCATCCTGCTCGGATTTCATACTGAGAGCAAGTCATATTGTCACAGCCAACATGCAAGGAGCATGGGATAGAATCCTCTTGCTTCCTAGGCAGAGACTCATGGCAAGGGAGAGATTAAAAATGGTAATAAAATCTATTTCACAGCATGCCTCAAAATCACTCCCCTATGTGAAGTGGATTTGCCTTTTCTCATGGCTGTGAGAAAAGCAACTTCATGACGGAAGGGCTTATTTTGGTGCATGGTTTGAGGAGATACAGTCCATAGTCTTTCAAGGCAAACCTATTCCCAAATCTGTGCAAGAATCTCCTAGTTGCAGTAAATGTCCCTCATTTCCTGAGGTATGTTGCTCAGGTTGTATAATAGGCTTAGTGTTTTCTAGTGTTGACACATTGCCATTAACTGAACGCATTTTCTGTTCTCCTATTCTATTCACAAGTTGTCGAAGTCAGCCACATGCCGCTGGGATGAATCTTCAAACCAGGCACAATTTATGGGAGGAAAGGATTTATTTGTAGCTATAGATACAGGGGAAGTTCTAGAATGCAAAAGAGGCTGCTCCCCTTTCACAAGTCCAAGCAGAGACAGAAAGCCATCACCAACACCATACACACAGAACAGCAAACAGGCAGGAGAGCAAGGAGAGAATTTCTTCCCCTTTATATAGCCTTAGGGTGGGGTCTTACAACTCTACCCCAGACTTAATGGCTTCCTGAGTCTCTGGAATTTCCTTCCTGCACTGCCCACACAGGAAAGGATGTTTACTTCTAGCTTCTTTGAGCTTCCTTACATCTTGCCCTTTGCTGAGAGGCTGCCTTCCTGTAAACATCCTCAGAGACCCACCCAAGATAATTAAAAAGATCAATTTGACAACAAAACCTAACCATCACACAAGTGTAATGCCTTTTCCAGCTCAACTAAACTCAGCCACTGGCCCTTTAGGCAAGTGTGGATCATTGTGTCTTATTGCAATCACATTTGTTTCCTCTTTCAGACTGTAAATTACTTAGCTTTATTCATATTTGCTTCCAGGCTCTTGGATGAGTACCTGGCCCGTAGTCAGTACAAAACCAATGTTGAGTGATGTTTTGAGAAATTAGATCAAATTTGCTTAGAATTATGCTCATCATCAAAATAGGCTAGTCATCTTTCATCTTTATATGCTCTACAGCTCTTTTTATTTAAAACCCACTCACTCTTGCTTAAAGAAGGATCATTAACCATGTAGACTATTGTATTTCTAGAAAGATCTAAACTTCTTTTGGAAATATATGGATCTGGAATAGTAAATCATTCTTAATATGTTGTAGTTTAGAAGTATGGTTATGAACTCTGGCTAAGGGAAATTGTATTCATTTTGCTTCTTCCTATATTCTACTTCAGTTTAAATTAACTATCATTATTCTTTTTAGGTAAAAATTCTCTAATCATTTTCACTCATTTTGACCATCAGTTTGATGGATTAATTTCAGACACTTTCCCAAAACAAATTTTAACAAATTAATGCTCAGGCTTTAATGATTAAGTGCATGAACATCATCTAAGGAGAGGCTCAACTTGCTGTATTTTCAAATTTCCCTGTGTGTGTGAGTGTTCACATATATATGGATGCACATGTGTGTGTAGCGGTGCCACCTGTACACATATGTATGCTTGTGTGTGGAGGCCAGAGGACAGCTTCAATGAAATTCCTCAGGGGCTGACAACCTTTTCGAGACAGGGTCTGTAAATGGTCTGGTAGGCTCAGCTGGCCAGTGCAGCCAGGTGCCTGTGTCCCCCTCGCCATTGCTGGGAGTACAAGCATTTGCCACTATGCCTGGCTCTTTTTAGGAGTTTGTGAGCTCAAACACAGGTCCTCGCTTACACGACAAACACTTTTTTTTATTGAGCTATTTCCCCATATCAGCTGTAATTTTTTTTTATAGAACTGGGACAAAAATCTTCAAATTCCTTTGCTCAGAAACCTGGAAATGCTACATGATTTTCAGGTGGATTTTCTCCTTGGAAATAAAGCTTGCAAGATGAGTGAAATTACCCTGTCTATGATCAAAATCTGGTGGGAATTTACAAAGCTCTCTATGACTTCTCTTGTTGCACTTTGAGATTTCAAGTACCCCCCAAATTACCTGAAAATAACTTCAGTCACCTATGATTACCTGAAAAATAACTTCAGTCATCTAGCTTGGTTTTTTTCTATAGTCTATCAGGTATATTCCAAAGTGACAGAGAATTCACCTCCTTAATCGCAAGAGAAAATTTATTCCTCCATTTTGAGAAGATGTAAAATTCATTTCTGTTATGTATGGTTTAAGATTATCATCTAAATGCATGGATTGAACAAGACCTTTAGAACTGTTTTTATTTTTATTTTAGTTTTCTTATTCTTCCTTGATATGTCAACCCAAGCCAAAAGTTTTATTTAATCAAATGGATTGCTTGCTATGATAATGAAAAGTCAGATGGGCTGTGTCATATTGCAGGGCTGCTGTTCCTCTGGTACAGAGCTTAACGTAAGGAAGGAGATGTCAGGAATGATCTTTTCCATGCAGCCGTGCACTGTGGAACATGGCTTTTCTCCAAATTATTTAAGGAAAAGAAAACCTTAATGAACTAACATTGGGAAAGAGCTATTTCTACGGCAATTGAACTGTCAGAGAACACAAAGAACAGAGATTCTTTCTCTAGCTAATTTACGTAGTTCTGTTTTTAATGACTTGCTCCTGGCAGCGAGATCAACAGCAGCTGAAGTTATCCAAGTGAGTGTTTACTTTTCAAAACAACAAGAAATAACTCATGGTTTGGTTATCATTTCTTGAAAAGATGACCATTAATCCCCTAAGAGAGGAGATGGAAAATGGTGATCCCAAAGGAATGTTTATGGTGAGCTTGGGACAGGAAGGAAGTGAAGATTAAAGCAGATACAATATGACGTCCGAGCTGTGCTTAAATATATACTGACTGCCTCCTCTTACTTAGGGAACATTGATATACAAAGTAGAGTTGTCCTAGATCTCACGGAACCTCAAGCCTGACACAGGAGACCATCAAGTAAAGAGAAAATTTCCACAGACTCATGTAAAAACAAACCCATGACAGTGTTAAACTTATGTTTGGGGAGCAATAGTCCTAAACACTTTTAAAGTGGGTCAGAGGCAGGAAACACATGGAGGGTCTGAAGGATGGGTGACAGCTGGAAAAGTCAATGACAGTGAAAGCGTCTGGAGAGGAGGGTGGGGAAAGAAGCATAAAGGTTTGCATGGGAGCTCCAGGACGTTAATTATTACTGTGCTGAGTAAGAAAAAGTAACAAGAGATGAGAGTGGACAGAAAATAAAAGGGATGGAGACATAAGAGTATCCATGGCTTCATACGTGGCTGTCAATGAGGAGTTTCATATTACTTTCTTGATTATGACAATAATCATTTAAACCATGGCAAAGAGAGCTCTCAATGCTTGTAAATTCTTCATCTATACTGGACACAGAAATAGCACTTTCTATAATATTATCTAATTTAGTCTTTACCTGTGAGGTAGATTCTATTATTCTCCTTTGTCTGCTGACTCATCAACCTTTGGAAAGTAAACATCTGTTTTTTCTAAGGTCCCTAGGAGTGGCTATATACAGTGGGACATGGGCATAGATTTGGAATACTAGAAAAGATTTTTGCTTTCCTGATTAAAATGAGAAAGACTATTGCTGACACTTCTCTTTGCCCGAACATAATGAAATGTCTGGCTTGCAGTGATTACTTTGTTTTCCAATGAAGTAAAAGAATCAGGGAATGGTCTGGAGAAGCCAGAAGAACTAGTCTTAAAATTACCAAGTTACGGCACCAAATCTGAACAAATGCACTCAGTTTCTGCTATGCAAAATTACTACACCTATTCTTTAGAAGAGGGAAAGAGGGCTTTGAATTTTAACAGCTTTTTTCTAGAGTGTTCTTTTATGAAATGGTAGAGCCAGATTACCAAATCAACTTTCAATTCAAAATTTGAGCTCAACACTTTGGCAACCAGTATTTTTTCTTCACAAAGTAAAGTAGAAGGAACAAAGTAGAGCATAAATCCATGGCTAGCTGAGCAGAGAATCTTCTCAGCAGGAAAGTGAGATGTAGAAGTCAAGATGCTGAAGTTTCATGCATAGCTAACTTGTTGTTGGCTCTAATGAAAGAAAAAGTGAGAAGTACTTTCTCTAGAATCCAAAGCTCTGTTTCCTTTCTCTTTTCTCTCAATGAGCAGTATATAAGTATATAACCACTGGCTTAAAGTACTGTTCTTCCTTCATAAGTAAGAAAATTGAGCATGTGCACAGCTATCTGTGTTTCTTGTGTCAGTATAACCTGTCCCAATGACCACCTGCTCTATAAATTGGCTGGATAACCCACAGTATGGAACCTTACAATCCCTATCAACTAACAAACTGCAAATCATAGGGGTGAGTTGGTAAACTCAAAGTCTAGATGATTCAAATACTACAGCTGACCTGGAAAACTCTGAGAAGTCCTATAGACACTTAGACATCTGTCTACTTTGGAGTAACTTTGACTTTATTGAGGTACCCAAAGGTTTGGGAATGATTCTAATTATCCAAATTGTACAAATTTCTTTTTTAAGTCTTATTTTTTTATTGATTATGTACTTTACTGTACGAACAAATCACGTGTTGGTTCTATTCCCCTTGTCTTATCCTCTTGTATCGTCTCTTCCCTGCCCCCAGTCTATGAGGGTCACGAAAGGGCAGGAGGCGTTTTCTCAGTGGGGTTATTGGTATTCACCGTGGGGTTATGAATGCATCTGTCAGTCTCTGTTGCAGGTGGAGGGGAGAGACCATGCCTCAGGAAACACCTTCTCACCCTGTGGCTCTTACAGTCTTTCAGTCCTCTTTTCTGCAATGCCCCCTGAGCCTTGGTGGGTGGGTTACAAGTCTACTTTAGTGTTGAGGTCTCTGCAACCTCTGCATTTCTGCTCTGATGGGCTTTGAGTCTCCTCAGTGTCTATTGCTATCTCTCTGAAGCAGGTTGTCAGGATAGCCGTGACCCTCACTCATGTTTAACTCACTGCTTCTTCTGTGCTGTCTCCTGGACTTTTAGATGTGCTAGAAATGACTTGTGTCATGCTAGACAGTTGGCCAGCCTATTTCTAGAATTTAAATTCTGCTCCAATAAATTTATATGTCTATTTTACATCATTAAATTTTATAAACTAAATATTTCCATAACTTATGTACTGTATCAGTAACAAACTAAATCATATTAATAATCATTTTATAATCAACAATTTCAGATTTACAGAGATGTTGAAAGATAGTTCAGATAATTCTCTGTATTGTATATTTACAGCTTAGAATCACACTGATACATTTGTTAAAACTAAGAAACTGATTTAGGCATCATATTACTAACAGAACTCCACATTTTATTTGGATATTACAAATTTTTCATCAACATTTTCTTTCTGTTTCATGATCCAGTTGAGGGCAACACACTAACTTGAGTTGTAATTTCTCCTTTGGACTAGAGTAGTTCCTAAATTTTTCCTTGGTTTTCAGATGCTTATAGTTATTATGATTTCTGGTCAGCTATACTATAACATACTCTCCTCCCTCAATTTTTGTCTTGGTTTTTATAAGACAAGATCTAATTGGATGTTGAGAAAGACCACCAAAATAATGTTCCCTTCTCATCCCTTCATCTTGCACACCTCACACCTTCATATCTATCTGGTATGGTATTATTGGTCATCCTCATCACTTGTGTGTTTTTGCCAGGTTTTCCACTGTAAAAGTTGTTATTTTCCCCTTTCTCCAGCAATTTTTTTTGCTAGCAAATCACTAAGCATTCCTATCTTCTTTCTTCAAAGAAAGAAGGACAGGAATTAAGGCCTCCTGGTAGGAGATATTTCTCTATACTAGCATTTATTCTATAAGAACAATTTGTCTCTTCTGATTTATTCACTTATTTCTTTAATCATTTATTTGTGTCATACAGTTTCATGATTATCTTAAATTTGGGGTAAAAAATCCACATATATGGATTATGACTGTTTAATTTGTTTAAAATTTCTATCTCCCTTCAACAATTCCCTGTCCTTTTTTTTTTTTTGATCATTCCCAATTTTCTGCTATTATAAGATCTTTCAGGGTAATACTCTATTGCTCACAAATCAGCCATAAATCAGTAACTTTTCTTTCAATACCTACTGAGTCCTCTTGCTTAAAAATTATATTTAGAATGTATGACCTGGTCAGTTGGTAAGATTTCTGTCTAATTCTAGGCTAATTTAATATTTTTATAAATCCATACAACTACCATTAGTGGTTTGTTTTGAAGCTCTTGTGGATAGGATTGCTTTTCAGGTTTCTTTCTCAGTATGTTTTTTATTGGAAATAGGAAAAATGATTTGTGTGTGCTTGTTTTGTTTTTGCATGTGGGTGTGTATGGTATGCATGTGATGGGGTGCATTGCACATGTGTGCCGGTGTGGAGGTCATATTTGCAGTTCAGAAAAGATATCTGAGTAGCTATCTGGAGAAGGGTATTGAGTAGAGAAATATTCAAGGAGAAGGGCTCTGCATCATGAAATATGGGGGGATAGGCTCTGAAAAGAGAAGTACTAAAGAACAGAATTCTAGTGCAGAGGGCTTTGATCCAAGAAAAATGATGAAATCCTAGGTGAAGGTAAGAGAGCAAGGATAAATAAGGCAGGTTCAAGAGATGATTTGCTAAATTCTTAAAATTACTGAGTAGGAACTCTGATGTAAGTACCTATAATGGATTAAGTATTTTTGTCTCAGCATTTCTATGAAGTAGGTGTTTTATGCATATAGAATCAAGGTTACAGAAGTATGCAACCGGAATCTAATTGCAGGCTTTCTTATTCCACAGCCTGTATTTTTGACCTAAGGAAACAAATCAGCAGAATTTGAGATCAGATATAGGAACAATAAAGATTCCAACCATGCCTAATAAGTTGCTATGTTCTAAATGTTTTCTCCAAATTCCTGGGCTGAGCCCTAGTCAGCAAGATCTTGGAGGTAGGGCCTTCAGAGGAGTGACAAGGTTATTAGGTCAGATCCCTGATGAATGGGGCTAGTGCTCTTACATAAGGGGCCCAGGAGAGCAGCCTCACCCATTCCTCCAGGTGAAGACCCAGCTAGAAGGCACCTCCAAGGAACCAGAGAACTGGCCTTTGCCAGACACAAAACCTACAAATGCCTTCTCTCAGACTTCTATGCCTCCAGAACAATGAGAAGCCACCCAGTTTATGTTACCTTGTATGATATTTTGCTATAGTTTCTCTAAACTCTTGAGTAAAAGGCAAGGCATGAACAATAAAAGAAAGGAAGGTAGGAGGGGAGAGGAAGGAGTGAGGGGGAGAGAAGAGCGAGAGGGAAAGAATAAAAGGACTAAATATGCTACCAAGCAGAAGTTACTCCCTTACATTATTTCACATGCCCCAAAAGTAGACTTCTAGGAAACATCAAGTCCTATACAAATTTTGATCTATTCTTCCCTTAAAGTTTCTAAATGAAACATAGAGAGCAAAAGCCATCTGCTCAACGAACAACTGATTTCAGATGCGAGAGTAGGGTCTTCCAATGACTCAAAAACAGGAGTATGACTCAAGACCCGGAACATACAGATACTCACCAACATTCCTGGATAAAAGGATGAATAACATCAGCCCTCCCTTAGTGCCTACTTTCCTTGTCAACTCTGACCGGCATGTGGCTTCTCTAATGATTAAATAGACCAAACAGTTGGGCTACTTATTCAGGGAAGTGTGGGCTCTTCATACTTCAGGCCTGAAGTTGGCTGAAACCACCATCTACTGGTCCTTCAGAACAAGGGCAGTATTCATTTCCAACCTCCAGCAACACATTCACAAGTTGGCCCATAATTAACTAAATAGGCTCCTTCATTTAGGAGTGCCCCGATCCTGAAGTCTCACTCCTGTCAGAGCCATCTCTTCTTGCCTACTTATTGGGGGGATAAAAGAGTGGTTTACAAAGGCAAACGTATCTTTGACATGAATCAGCACATTAACATGTATTTCAAATAAGCACTAAGAGACCACATTGTAGCCTCTTAGCCTCCACTCTCTCCAGTGACTCTGAGAAGCTCTCCAAGTCCATACTGATCCATTCGTAGCTCATTAGGCCCTCTGCTACCTGCTACCCTGGAGAATGCAGCTGCTGAGGGGAGGGTCCTGTTGGTTCCCAGACCCTCAAACCAAGACACGTGGTGAGTCAGCCTTAAGACTATGCAGATCAATATCTTAAGAGGAAATCCTAGTTGAATGTGAGATAATATAATATATTGAATGGCTCCCTCATTTTACACTGTAAAATATAAGATAATATAATGTAAGAATGGCTCCCTCCCCACCCTGCGCACTTGGTGTTCCTGTGGTAGGAGTGGGATAGGAGATGAGTTAGCTCCCAATAAGGGACCAACAGAAAGAAGATCTAGATGGAGCCTTGGGGACACACGATGCCCAATCCCAACACTGCATTATATGGTTCAATTCATTATTCACCTCTGGGAGATTGTGACTTTGAGGCCATCGAGAGATCCTGTCTAAAAAACAAACAAAAAATAAATATAAACCTTTAAAAAAATAAGGTAAAAAAAGAAAACAAAATAACAAAAACAAAAAAATAAAAATAAAAACAAAAGACAATGAAAAGTAAAGAAAGGTTTATAGAAAAGTGATATTAGAAGCGACAGGATCAACTAGGAAAACACTACAGTAATGTGCGTAAGAGATGATGATAGCTACAATCGAGGTAATGGAGTGGAAGTAGGAGAAATAATTGGAATTTTGATATATAAATTGTTTGGTAATTGACCCATAACCTCTGCACAGATGCTCAGGGTTCAAATAGGGCAGACTGAAGTTCTGGGTAGGCACGGAGAAGACAAGCAAGTGACCACTAATCAATGAATGGGCACAGAGCACTCATAAAAAGAGAAGGAATTTTATTGTCTGTGGCCACATGGAAGAACCTGAAGGGCATTGTGTTGAGTAAAATCAGCCAGGCACAGAAAGATCAGCATTTCATGATTTCACTCATATGTGGAATACGAAATAGTTGACTTCCTAGAAACGGGAAATATTTCGAATACTGGTCACCGGGGGCTTGGGAAGTTGAGGGGGGTATGTTTGGATGATGTTGGTCCAAGGATATAAGATTTTAGTCAGGAGGAATAGTACAGTGAATGAACTATAAATACATATAACAATGAATAAGTGCTATTTCATCTATCAATTTAAATATATACATATACCTACATATACACTTACGTATACATATATGCATATATGTATGCTTATGTATACATACATATTTGTGGAAGCAAACAAGTTAGTAGGAAGAGTCCAAGGAGGAAAATTGTGCAGATCTGAAGTACTGTTCAGACATTTAATTTATTAGAAAATGTAAGAATTTGTAAAACTTTCTGATTAGTTTCTCATGTTCTTAAAATAATGCCAGTTTGTTAAAACCAAACTATGGTTTATCCAGACAGTGTTCTTAGCCAACAATGGTTAAGTGCAAGGCATTTTTATTCTTATGTACTTATGTAATTAGAAAATCATAAATGCTGAAATTTTATGAGTCGCTAATTGTTGCCTTTTTCTGTAGATTAAACTGAGCCGGAGAAGTTCACTGATTTGCATGATACGAAACCCAGCATCATAGTAGTAAAGGACAGATCCCTTACCTTGTCATTCCAATGAGATTCATGCCTCTGCTGTCTCCATAGTTTAGGAGGCAGTTTTATAGTTGACATGAAGCTATATATTATTCCTGAAGACCAACTAGTACCTGACACACACCTATTATGTCTTGACATCTCTTACAAATTCCAAGTATTGCTTTGTCGTGAATTCTCTTAGTTCTTTGAGCCACTCATGTTATCTTATAATTCAGAGGCTTCTTTAAATGGCATTCTCTCAAAAAAGGGCCTTTCCAACCAACTCTTCACCTTACCTCTGTGACTGTCACTGTTAGACACTTTTGTCATTTCTTTTATGACAATATAGTTGATAGCATTTATGGTATTTATTTCTTTTTGCTTTCTTCACATTTCCCTTCAAAAGCACAAGTTCCATGAAGAAGATCTGTCTTCCTTAATTTTAACTCAAAGTCTAGCCATCAAGTATTTAAAACCTGAAAAATCCCTCTAACAGACCTTTGAATTCTGCTTTGGAAATGAGTGTTATATATTTTAAACATTTTTATTTAGAAAAAATTCAAACATAAAATTACAAAATAGTAGAAAGAATTTTTACATCTATGTTACCCAGGTACCCTCTCAAATAAACACTTTAATACACCCAATATTTCTTCTCTGCCTACCTCTCCAGAATATATTGTTTCTTTATTTGCAAATATGTCAGTGGGTATATCACAATATCTAGAAGTTTCAGATATAGCATCAGTAAATAATCAAAATTAGGAAACTAACATTGATGTAATAATATTGCCCAATATTCAGAATTTATCCCATTGACCTGCTAATACCTTTTATAGCAAAATGATTTTGTCCCTGTCCAGAATGTAATACAGGACCACACACTGGATTTGTCAAGTCTCCTTTATTTTAGTATTTAATCACCTAATTTTATAGCATATTCGTCAGTTTGATTTGTCTGATGCTTGCTTACAATTAGATTCACTCTTTTCACTCTCAGAGGAATCCCAGAGGAGAGATATGTGTCTTCTAGGAACATGATGTCAGGAAGCATGGGATATTGACCACATTTTAATACTGATTTTCTTTTTAACTTGGTCATGATATTGTCTTTGTTAGTTCACTATAAAGTTAATATGTTTTCTTTTTAAATAATAATTATTCTAAAGCCGGGCTTGGTGGCGCACGCCTTTAATCCCAGCACTCGGGAGGCAAAGGTAGGAGGACTGCTGTGAGTTCAAGGCCACCCTGAGATTACATAGTGAATTCCAGGTCAGCTTGGACTAGAGCGAGACCCTACCTCGAAAAACAAAAAAACAAACAAACAAACAAAAAAAACCTATTCTATGGTGAGATATTTTGTGATTATGTGAAAACTTTCTCAGAAATATATTCCTGTCCACACAATTTATTTGTGATTTATTGACAGTTGAGATGTGTATTTCACTATATTTTGTTCATGTTGATCCCAACTGATAATTCTTAACTGAAACCATTTTGCCTTCAGATTCCTTCATCCATGTACATCGATCACTCGATATTTTACCACAAAGTGCTCTTTTATGCAGCCCTTAATTTATGCATTTATTTAAATAAAAACTCATGATTTTAATTTATCCTTATTTATTTTGATGCTCAATTGCTTAAGATTTGGCCAGTGGGAGCTCTTCTAAGTAGATCTTGTGCTTTCTTTTGTCTCCATCGCTCTTTTATCCCTTCCTTCCTTACTAACACACACACTATGGATATTAATCTTTATTTGCCTATATATGTATTACTCTCCCCAGTTTTTCAGTTACGTCTTACTATTGGATATCTCAAGTTTAAATCATTACTTGAATTCTTTTCTGTCAGTTGATTTTTTAAACATTTATTGATAGCTTCCATAATCATAGATCATAAGCCATTTTTATTTCCTTCTTACCCTTTCCCATATCTCTTGTCAATTGATTTGTGAAATATTTTATTTATTTGAGAGAGAAAAAGAGAGAGAGAGAGAGAGAGAGAGAGGCAGACACAGAGAGAGAATGGGCGCGCCAGGGCCTCCAGCCACTTCCAATGAACTCCAGACACATGCTGCATCTTGCTTTATGTGGGCACCGGGGGAATCGAATTCGGGTCCTTCTGCTTTGCAGGCAAAGGCCTTAACCACTAAGCCATCTCTCGAGCCCCTGTCAATTGATTTTTGAGTTAAGGCCTCACTCTGTAGCCCAGGTTGACCTGGACCTCCTAATATAGTCCAAGCTGGGTGCAAACTCATAACAATTCCCCTGTTTCAGCATCTTTTTGCAGTCTCCCCATGTAGTCGAGGCTAGCTTCAAATCCCCAAGCCTCCTTCAGCTACCCCAAGCCTCCTTCAGCTACCCAGGTTCTGGGGTTAGAGGTGTGTGCCACCATGCCTAGAGTCCTCGAACTCCTATACTTAAGTATTTTGCCAAAACACTCCTCTTCCATTTACCTTCACGCCTTATTTTGCACATTTCTCCATTGTCAGAACATGTAAATATTTCTCTACTTTTATTTTTTTATTTTTATTT